>VWYP01017012.1:432420-553996 GCA_013400435.1 Pycnonotus jocosus
ATTGTAGGCTACATAAAGAACACTTGCTTCATAAATATGATGCCTTATTTTTGTTGTCCACTGTTTGTAGTCCTGCAGACACTGAGATTAACAGTGTTAGATTTAACCTTGTCTGGTTTAATGGTGTGGAAGGAAATCGTCTTTATACAGCAGAGCCGCGCCTGTGTCTCATGCCGGATGTTGGTTTGTCCGTTTGACTCAAAATCCTACAAGTTTTTTATTTTTGTCATACAGAGCAAGTATTTCTTGAACCTATGAATATGTTCTAAAGTTAAAATGGGCAGGATACTGCTTTTTATCTCCTTTTTTTAAATTAGGACTTTGTTGTAGCTTTCTGGTAATGTATCTGATCTTTTAAAATTAATACTTTAGTGTGTATTGCATATGCCTGTCTGACTGCTTGAATAAACAGGGAAATAATTTGTCCAGTCTTTAATCTGTGATAAGTGAACTGTTAGCCAGTTTCACTTCAGTTTCCATCTGCTTCTCATATTATCTTGTAGTAAAGTCATAAAACAGAGTTGTGGAAAAAGCAATTAGAAATACTAAAGAAAAGCATTCTTCTTAAATACTGTTTTTGTTAGCAAAGATTACTGTAGACTGTAAAGATCTTTGTAAACAAAGTGTTCTTTACTTTGCCAACCTTCTAGCTAATTATCAAAGAAACTTTAATAAAAAGAGTGCTCTGTAACTTAAGTTTTAATCAACCATCAAATATACTAAGTCAAGCACTCAAAACTAATTCTTCATACCTCCAACATAATTTGTATAATTCTGTATCTGAAGGGAATTACTGAAAGACTTTTAATAGTATTTTTATTTAAAAAATGCATGCCTGTACAGCTTTATAGATAAATTAAGAAAGCTTTAAAAAGCTCCTTTTTTTGTGTTCCGTGACTTTACATATGTCAGGATCTAGTTTCTCCTAGTTCTCCTCTGTGTTGTGCTTTCTCAGGTGGGTAGGTTGGGATAGGAAGACCCAGTGAAATCTGACTCTTGGATCCAGGGCAGATCCGGAGATGCCAGGGACCAAACTCAGCAATTTCAGCTGCTCAGGGCTGGGGATGCTCCCTGCTGAAGAGTCAGTCCTTGGAAGGACTCATTCATCTCTGGCCTCAGCCAAAAAGCCCTCCTGTCTGTCCCTGAAAATGTGCTCTTCCCATCATAGGCACATCCCCTGCACATGCCAGCATGCCATAGTGAGCAAGTGAGAACTAGCAAAACTGAATTGCTCTGTATCCAGACATGGCTCTTCAGCTTTTGTTCAGTTGACAGCAGACCTCTGACAGCAAAGATACATTTGACCAACATACTTGGTTGATTTAGAAAAAGTACTAAATTGCAGGCTTGCTGTAGCAGTTAAAATCTCTCTATGTGGCTGTAATTGCCAAAATGTAATGAGACTTAAAATTCTCCCAACTGTGACCAAAACTCACGCAACAGAAATGCAAAGCTTTCTTCATGAGAGATAAAGAAGAAATCCAGCCTCAAATAAGTGATGAGCTGTTCAGTGAAGTCTCTCTGGGCTGTAGCCTCCAGAAGGGATCTGTGCTCTGTGTGCATCCCCTTAGACAGAGGCTGTGGCACAGAGAGGAGCCTGTGGGGTAACCTATGTCACATGTGATGTCATGAACCATGATGGCTGCAGGTGAAAGGGGTGTCTGTAGCCAGTTTCCGTGGTAACTGGTGGGCACCTGCAGCTCACTGACGCAGTAGTGGATCTGTCCTTGTCTGTGCACAGGGCATTCAGTGATGGACATATGTAGCTGTCCCAGAAAAGCCTTGGCAAAGGGTTGATTTGATGCAGGGAAAGCCTTTTTGCCCTTTCTAACAAGGCATGTTTACTTCTGTTGTGTTGAGCTCTGTTCCTCAGTTTATTTGGCTTGTATTTGGAAATATTGAGGATAATTTTTATTGTTTGAAACATGACTTCCTTTTGTGTTACAGTTTGTGATGAATTTGCAGACTGGCCCAAATCTACCTCTTGTTTCACTGCTGCTTGAGGTTTTGTTTTGGTAGCTTGCTGCTTGCAGGAGGAAAGAAAACGTATCAGCCCATGAACTGCTAAAGTGATGGAAAGCTATTTCCATTATCATACACAAGACTATGAAAAGATCAATTCTGTTCTTTCTATAACGTGCAGTGTGTCAGGAAGAAGGTTTGTTTGGATTCTTTAGTGTTCTGATTACCCCTCATAGCTGCTAAAGTGTTAAATTACAATAGGTTTGTAATCAGATTCTGTGTACCTGCTCCTTTTGTGGTGTCTTGCTATGCATCCTGCAACTTTGGGCAACAATGCAGATATTGCTTGAGTGAGGAATGAGTAAGGCTTGTCAGACATGGATATTAATTCTTGGTTTGAGATATCTGGAACAATTGAGCACTGTTTCTGACATTATTCTCCAAACCAGTAATTTAAACACTGTTTGTGCTGCTCAGCATTGACACATTTCATGTCCTGGAAGAGTCATAGAATCACAGAATAAGCTGAGTTGGAAGGGACCCATCAGGATCATCAAGTCCAGTTCCTGGCCCTGCACAGAACAGCCCAATCACACTATGTACCTGAGATAATTGTTGAAATGCTTCCTGAACTCAGGGCGCTTTGGTGCTGTGACCACTCCCCTGGGGAGCCTGTTCCAGTGCCCAGCCATCCTCTGAGTGGATATCTTTTCCTGATAGCCAACCTAAACCAGCCTTGAACCAGCTTCATGCCATTTTCTTGAGTCCTGTCACTGGTTAGGAGAGTGAAGAGATTGGTACGTGCCACTCTGTGAGGAAGACAAAGCACAATTAAAAATAAATAAAAAAAAAATTCTCCAGACTCCTGAAAGGTTTCTGGGAAGTGTCTATAACTAAACCTGTCTTGCACTCCTTACATGACTGCCAAACAGAAGAGATTGATAATCAAGTTTTGTGTGCTCATATAGCAATGCCTAATATGCTTTAACCTTCTTTCTTCCTCTCTGTTGTTAAGCATCAGTAATGTTAAAGCTAAACAGCTGGAAGCAGTTTTATCACTTTGCAGCAGTGCCTGGCCATGTACCACAGGCAGGGCCTCTGAAGCCAGGGAATGCTGGCAATTGCAGTTCAGGCTGCTTTTGTTCACTGGGACATCACGCCTTTAACCAATCAAGAGTGGTGAGCTAACAAGTGAGAGGGACCTCCTGTTGTCTTCAGTGGTTTTGTACTTCACAGCTTCCAGAAGAAATGATTACTACTACAGAAAAAATACCCAACCCAAAACCTCAGCACAGCACTTCAAGAAGTGCCTGTAGAGAGTATAAATCAAACTGGTCACTCGACAGGCCAGAAGCTTTCAAAAGCTTTGGACGTTTTTCCCAGAAAAAAACAAAGGTCATTTTCAGAAATGTAGTAATAGGTATGATTTTTCTGAGATGCTCCTGTAGGAACAGTCAGTATAAACAGTCCAGGAAAGAACAGTAGAAATGTCAGATTCGCCTTTGAAAACCAAAAAAGTATTCTGATAACCTAATAACACATTTTCCTTGTTCTGAGCTTAAACTGCTTAGTAAACTTGAGCTGTCCAGGTGTTTCCTCAAAGCTGTGCTTGTGCATTTGGATGACTTTAAGTCTAAAACACATAGATCTTAGAAACTGGATGTGGTTATTTATAGATACCTTTGAGCACAGGTTACAGTGTCTTCCCAGCTGGTTATTAAGTGGTTAATTTAAACCCATTTCTGCACCCTTTCATCTGGTTTTCATTTAGGGTGTGGTGGAGTTGTCAGTGTGTAATGCTGGATGCTGTGTTGGAGGAGGTTTTTAAGTGTTTATCAATAAATAACATGTTTGAAGTAGGTAAGAAGTCAGTTCTTCGCGAAGTTTGACAGCATAAGGACGCTTAAATCTGTCATCAGCACTTTCAGCCAATACTACCTTGTCTTGTAAATTATTTTAGTGAAAGCATAATTGGTAATAGCTGTGGACAAGCAGATTAATCTCACCTAGGGATTGCTTGCAGCTGTTGGATCACTTTCTCAAAGTCGTGCCAGTAGTGTCCAGGATCCTAGAAGGTGGATTTTGTTCCACTGAGGTCCACAATTGCTTCCTGCCCATTTCAGCAGGCATCTCGCATGAGCAAAGGACAGGACAGGAATGCTGCCTTAATAGGCACAGATCTCTGCTTTTTTGTTTATTAAGTCTTGATGTACCTATACACTGAGCATAGGTAATGTGATTTACCTGATGTGTGATGTAGTACCATTAAGTTTTGATGTTACTAGATTAGCTGTAAATTTTGCTATGTATGTGCAAGAAAATAACAATTTCTGTATGGCCTAAATTTGCTGGATACTAAATCATTATTAGGAAGACCTTAGAGGAGGAGAAATGAATAGAATTTTGGAAGGGGATGCAGTACGAGAGGACTTTTTTCTTGTTCTGGCTCCTGGTTGATCTTGGACACATGGCTTTCTCTCTTTCTCTCCCTTTTCCATCTGCTAAATGTACCTGATTACTTCTTAGCAGAGTTCCTAAAACAGAGCAGTTCGAAATCTCCTGATAGAAATAACAGCCGATTGGTAACAATGGGGCATAATTTTAGTTCCTCCCAGATAAATCCCATGTCCTAAGCCATGACTTTGCTCTTCTGTTTTAGTATCTCATTGGCTTGTTTTTAAGTCTTAAGATCCTTAAAACAGACCAGGTACTTTCACTTTGTTGAGCAACTTAATTGTTCTTAAATGCCAGAGATGTAGGTGCTAGCCGTGAGTAGAGCATGTGAAAAGCAGGCACAAGAATCATGGATTTGCTGCAAGAATAACTTCAGAGATGGTATTAGCAACAGCAGTATGTGTGTGAAAGTGCTACATGATGAGGGGAGAATCCCAGTTAAAGTGTTGTTGCTAAACAAGTGATGAAGACCTTGCAAACAGTAGATGAATCTAGGCCAGCTATGGCTATATTAGTAATCAGATCTGGTCTGCTACCTCCAACACATAGGGTTTTTTCATCTATTGTCATTTTTCTTAACTTCAATTTAGTTTGTGTTGTTTTTTTTCCCCCCAGCATTTACTAAATGCTGTCAAGAAAGTGGTCTTCTGATGGTGGTGAAGTGTCGGCAGGAGAACACAGCGCTGAAGGACTGTCTGGTTGGCTAGTAAGTCCCTCATGAGTTTTTGCTGGGTTTTTGTGCGTGGCCTGTACTAATCTAGAAATGTTAACTATTCTGAAAAGGGCTATGCAGGGTTAGGGATTTGGATGTATTTTCTGAAAATGGTATCTTAGCTCTATTAAAACCGTGCTGGTCAGGGCCCTAAGTGACAAGATTTTATTTACCATATGAATATATGGCTACAGAGACTCCTCTCGATTCACCTGGGGACAGATTTCAGCCCAGAGGACCTGCAGCCCTTTATTTGCTCTGCTACATCACAGATGTGGGGATAGGGGTGCACAGCAAAGCTTCTTCATAACCTGTTATGAGACAGGATAAGTTGGTTTTCATTTTGCTTCTGTTTTTTAAGATTGAGTCTGTCTTGAAAGTTTCCTGTTGTTGTGAACAGCAGGAGCAATGGGAAATTGTTATATATGAGAGGTCAACTCAATGCCATGGTGGATTGAAACATCTTTTTTGGAAGTCCTAATTTACCCTCAGTGCCATTAGGCTGAAGTGTTAGATTCTTGAATTTCCCAGGGTGAGGGCTGTGACTTTTTTGAGTTTGACTGGGGGAAAAAGGAGGTTAGTTTGATTTTTGGTGTGTCCTGCTCTCTTAAACCAGTGATTCAGATTAAAAATAAATGCCTTTGAATTAGTGACAGTTATTCTCAAGTATTTAGGAACTGATTAAAAAAACATGTGCAGCCAGGCAAGAATTTAGGCCTACCTGCAGTCAGAACTTGCTGGAGTTACTCAATTTTATTTGTCTGTTCCTTCACCTTTAAAAAAAATTAAATTAAATTAAATTAAATGCTTCTGACAAAAAAGGATTTATAGTGTTGAATAGCTATACTTCAAAAATTATGAGAGAAAGGAATTTAATGTAGTGATCAAGGACTCTACTGGTAAAGACATACACTCGAACCTATTCCTAGTAGCAGCCCAAGTAACTACTTGGGTGCATTAAAAAAATAAGTCAGCTCCAGCAGCTTCCCATGCTGAGGAGGGTAACAGCAAATGAGCTTAAATACCAAATACCAATCTGCAGCTGAACTTAAATACCAAATGTCTTTCCCTTTTTCTGCCTTTCCTCTTGGTGGCTTCACTGCAGAGGCTTGAAAAGGACTGTGCTTTAAAAGAGAACAGTCTCATGACAGATACCTCTTTTTATAAAGTACTTAAGTGTTAAAGTTATTTTACTGTTACAGGCAGGCAAATTTTCTTTGGGTGTGAAGGGAAGATCAGTTCTGAGTGACACTCACACAATATCTGTTCAATATTCTAAGATGAAAAGCAATATGTATTTTTCTGTCTTGTAGCTATTCTGATCCATCATTCTATGAAGAATGCAAAGCAGAATATTTGAAGCAAAGAGAAGAATACAGAGCAACTGGAATTAAGAAAAAAAGACAGAAGTTTACTCCGAATGTGTGATTAAAACTTTAAATGAACTTTTTTTTATATGCAATTTGGATTTCACTTGATTTAAACAGACTAAAATTGTCTGTACCATTCTGTGTGGAGTGTAGCTGAAATACACAAAATGAGATTAATGGAGAATAAAATAATGTCTGAAATGAAGAGTTAATTTTAAAACTTTTTGTAATTAAAGATCTAGAGCATGCTGTCACAGTTTGCAAGAGAGATTGCAAAGGTGTGTTCCTTTATCTGGACTTGAGATATTGTTACCAGTGTACAATTTGGAGTTTACAATTCCAGAATGTCCATTTGGAATTTAAAGTCTGTATTTAGCAAGATGAGCCAGGCTACATAAGAACTTGAGAGTGAATAATTTAAGTTGTATTAACTGATCACAGATTGGATATACACTGAAGTTGGTCTGTTAGTCATCACCTGAATCTGAGTATGGAGATGCACTTACCAGAAGAGAAGTGTGGCAAATGCAGAAAGGCTACTCAGACCAATGTGAATGACCCCTTTCATCAAAATGTTGCCAGATGAGACCCTGGTAGCACTTACGCCTGCACTGTGACTCATTTTTAAGTCTACACTGTGACTCACTTTTAAGCCACATTGTCAGAAGGGATGGATGCCTTGCGCTTGTGCGTGGCCCAGCCTGTCCATTTCAACTCTAGAGGAGAAAGTAATCTCATCCAGCCCTTCCTTGAGAACAGGGAAAAGCTGCCATGCTTTAGGAGTCAGTGAGCAATCACACTTGCAGAATTATTCCAGGCAGAGGTGAGTAAACAACTAAACCAAGCATGGAAGATGCATATCACCTCTTGCAGGAACTAAGCACATCCCTAATTTAAAAAGAGCACACAAACGAGCTTTTGTGTACTGATACTTGAACCCACTTCATTGTAGAACTCTCAAATGCTTAAATGGCTTCACTAGAGATACTATATTAATATAAAGTTTTAGAAGCTGTCTTGGAGTATCCTCCAAGCATTCTGAAATAAAACTAAATTCTTCAAAAGCAAGGAAAGGCTGCACTTAAACTTGGTAACTTTAATGCCCTAATTAATGAAGAAAAAAAAGTGATTTTTTTTCTGAGTAGGAATTGATGCTGTTCCATTAGAAAGGCAACATTTCACTTGTTTATTTTCATACTGTTTCACCACAAGCAGTATTCCTCTCTTCAAGGAGGAAACTCAGACTGACACATGTACATGCAGGACATAATGCTGCAGGTTAGTCTCTGCCTTTATTCTGAGCCTTTTACTGGAATAATCATTAATAATGTTGCTTCAGCAGATTGGGTGGAGGACTGGACTTGTGAGTGACAAACTGAAAAGATGTGTAGCATTCTGCCTTGTTAGGCAAACTTAAGTGGCACTCAAATCTAAAACTAACCACTTGGAAATAGCTTATGTGGAACAGTGTCCTACACATGGTCTTGGCTGCTTAGCTCAAGCATTTTGGAAAACAAAATTATTCCTAATTAGTTGTTTTGGTGTATGTATTTTAAAAAGGAGGAAATTTAAGGTAGATAGTGACACATGTTTTTAATGACAGTGACTGTTCTTTTGTCCCACTACGAAAATCTGCTATATTTTTGACCTCTGGAAAGCCAGCCTGGGCATTTGAAAGTGTTGGCAAAAGCCCTTCCCCAGAAGCTTGGGGTGGGAGTGAGCATTCTCTTAGGGGCAGTGCTGGGTGCTGCCAGTGGTGTGTGCTTGCACTGAGGGCTCACCTGGGTCATACTCAGCTATGACTCAGCTCTGAGTCAGGAACAGCACCAGCAGTGGAGGTCTCCTTTTCTGGTTCAGCAGAAATTTCTGTGTGCAGCGGATGAGGGGGAGCCCCAGTGCAGGGACCAGGACTGCAGGGGAGGAATGGATGTGTGGAATGAAACAAAGCTCAGGTGAACCTGCAGCTATCACTCCCCAGCCTTCAACACAGGCCGTATGTGAACCGCAGCCACAACTCACATCTGCACTGACATCACACCTGGAATTCCATGCACTGAATGGTGCTGTCAGCCATTTATTTCTCTTTTCTTACATCTGGAGTATTGGAGCTCCTGCTGCACTCAGAGCAGGGATTGGCCCTTGGATCATGCATCAGCTTCCTCTGTAATGCACCTCTGGCCTTAACGTGATGTTCCCTAGCTTTGAATTCTTGGTTTCACACCTTTCATTTAGTATCTTGTGCAGATCCTGTACTTGAATTGCATTTACATCTTTTATTTAAAGTTTAAATAAAAGAATGAGTACCATGACATGACAAACTCATACCACTGAATTACTTTCGGTTTTGGTTTTGTCTCAGCTGTAAATTCTTCTTCCTACTCAGGCTGGAGGCAGCCCTGGAGTCTAATCAGTGTAAGGAAACACAGCACAGGGGCCTATCTGTCCTCTTCAGAGCACTTGGCAGGCACCCAAAACACCCCATTTTCACTGGAAGGAAGATCTGAAAGAGGGAGAAGATGTCATATTTAAAAGTTTGCTTTCAGAGAGTAAAACCCAAACTCAGAGGGAAGATGTAATGCAGTTTGTAATGCACAGGGTTTTCACAGGGCAGTGGAACAGCCACTGCAGTCTGAGACATCACCCAGAAATTAACCTGCAAGCCACAATCCCATTCTATTCCACGTTTAGTACAGCCATACTCCTCCTCGGGTAGTTCCTGCAAGTAATTCCTCCATCCTGTTTACTCTGCTGATCAAAAAATGGTTAAATACACTTGCAGTGTAGGTGTTCCACCTAGTTAAAAACTGGTTCAGGAACAGTAAGCACATGGGTGTTTCTTGCATGCTTCTCCTTAGATCAAACAGTCATACTTAAACCTGATCATCTTACCACTTTAATTACTGTATCTTAATGTTTGACTTGCTCTCTTCCATCTTAAAATACAATTAAGTTAATTTTGCTGGACAGTTACCACACAGGGTGGGTTTTTTAATGGTTCAACTGCAACTCAGTTAAAATTAGTGTTTACCTTTACTGCTGGTCATAAAAAGATAAAATGTTTTTAACTGCCCTATTTCACACAATTCCAAGTAGTAACACCACTCTCCCTGAAGAAAGGGTCAAAGGCCTGACTCCTCAAAACCTGAAAGAATAATTAAAATAAAAAATCAACCCCCTCCACACCCTTTTTTATACTCAAACTACACAGAGAATCAGAAATACCTTACACCTCTGCCACCACTGTCCTTCACAGGGCCTGTCTGGAGATCAGAAGACATTGCAGGTGTCAGTCGGGTACCAGAGCTCTTCACTCTTCCTTTACCAGCCTTCAGCAGCATTAACGCTACAGCTGTCTCAGCACAGGAGTGTCAAAGTCTGCTGCAAGTTGGTTTTGGAAAGAAATTCAATCTGCTTTATCCCAACAGTACAGTTCATGTGATACTTACATGGGCCTGTGTTTCATTACTTGGAATGGGTATTGTTTTACTGTAACTCCACCATATGGCTCTTGCTGCTCCTGTCTTTTTCCAGCTGTAAAAATTGGACAGTGCATCACAGCTAATTTGGGGGTTTGGTTTCTTCAATATGGCTAGTTCACATGTGAGGAAAACTGATCAGCTGTACACCACAAAGCTGGCAGGCAAACTTAAAATGATGAGATTTTAAAAGCACTTAAAATTAACCAAACAGTGCAAGTTTACATATAAGTTATTAGAAGGTTCATCCACCTCACCAAATACCCCAATACATACTAATCAGGTTGCCATTTGCTCTTTTGATGTGCAAAGCAACAACCTCCTCCTGCCCCAAAAGCTGGCTTTCATTTTTGTTAAGTGGAGTTAGTGTTTCTTAAATTAAGAATTGTCAAATTAGTGGGTTGGGGGAGTTTTTAAAATATTCAAAGTTTGCATTCAAGTTAAAATTTTCTTGGGGTCATTCAACATCATTATTTGAGAACTTTGGTCCTTACTATATGCAGTTTTTACAGTTTTATGTAACACATGCATACTAACACCAGAACCCCGTTACTCCAGCTACTTCTCCATGTAATTTGCTGTCACTGATGAAAATATTTCACTTCTGAAAATAGAAAAAGCACCGTAAGCCACTAGTGGCATGGATTTAAATGACTTTTCCATCTTCAGTCAAAATCTGATTGTAAGCTTCGGACCAACAGATGCTTCACAAGCCAGGGAGCTCCCAAGTGACTCCGAATCTGGGGACTTCCTTTTCAAATGTTACAGCCTGGACATGGCAAGGAGTGATTGGATTGGAAATGCTGCCTGCAGCAAGCTCTCTGGCATCACTCCCTCTTCTCCCTAGTTAGCAGCAGTGCTCCTGAAGTCTCTTCTCAGCAAACACTGCTGCTCCTTCTCCAGCACGGAATATAAACCAAGGGTCAAATGCAAAACCTGGAAATTCTCGGTCTCTGCACAGAAAAAATCCTGATTTCACACAGGACATGACAGGCTGATTGGGAACCTTTTGACACAAGTAGTCAAAGCACCATAGCTTAAGGTAACTAAATCCTTCACGTTTCAACATCCAGGAGGATACTTCTGTCAGAATACACTGATGCAGGCCACAGCAGATGGCTGGTTTTCTCCCTTGAGTCAAGGTGATGGACCTCAAATCTAATTGTTTGTATTTGGAATAACATTTATACACAATAAAGGAATTAAAACATCAGTAAAAAATGTTGTGCCAAATACAGAAATTTGTTAGTGAAACCAATTTCAAACAAAAATAAATTTATTAAATAACTTATACAGTAGAATTCCTTCATTGCACAAATCATGTTAATGCCTGTTGGATATTACATTCCTTAATAGAAAAACCTCTGTAATGTTGAGGTGGGGAACCCCAAAAGTAAGCTACATTAGAACTAGGTACCATATAGCTTATGCGGCCACATGAGAAATGTTTTCTTTGTTATTACATAGGTAGTTGGTTCTATCAGCTAAAGCATAGTGACTTGGATTTGTTTTATGCATATTGGATTTTGTTCTATTACTTTCCAAGAGATTGTACTCCCCTGAGTCAGCTGTGTTCATTGGTCAGAATAAATTCCAGCATCTGACACCATTTCCATTAATCACAGACAAGCCAGTATACCTGAGCAAGATAATAGAAAGATAAAAACAATATCTGGTGAAAGGGAAACATTGTTTATGTATGCTGTTTGTACTACAGGAGAAGGTATCTGGAAGGCATTTTGTTGCCTTTGACAGACAAAGTGAAAGATGGGCTCTGTCTGAAGTACTTACTGTGCAGGGGAGAGTGGAACCACACAGGTCACGTAGCACGCTCTGAACACTTATACAGCCCATCATTACTATGGCTCTCCAACAGCCAGAGCTTCCCCATGTATTTGCAAGCAATCTGAAGATCATTTGCTACTAAACAGCTGTGAAATTAATTTTTATTACTTTGATATTAAGCTGGATCTGTGAAGCTGAATACTTCACCCACCCACACATGTGTAAATAGCGTACTCGGTATTAAATATCTTCCTGCCCATTACAAGTCAGGTATAATGGATTTAAAATACAATGTATTTTTCTTCAACTTTTTGAGCAGTCAAGACATTTCACTTAACCTGGTTGTATTAAGCCAGATATGAAGCAGAGAAGTTTACAAAAAAACCCCAACAAACTAAGCAAATCTCAAAATATAAATTATATTTGTCTAGAAACAGTTCATGGCCTTAAAAGGAAAAAAACAAACAAAAAAACAAAACAAAACAAAAAGAAGTAGTGCCTAGACACCCCTAATCTATAAAGCAGGTAGTTGGAATTCCTGTAGCTCTGGTTCTCAGTGGCATACTAAAGACATCACAAAAACACTTATTTTTTGTATCTACAATGCAACAATGCCAAGTCTGATTAAATTAAGGCTTTGTTTCTTTAACAAAACAAAAGTTAGTAGCCTTCACCACCACAGGAATAGAGTCAGAATTGTGGTGCTGTGCAAAAGAGGCACGATATGAAAACTGCACTGTGAGCACGCTGGGTCTGTGGCAGCATGGCTGTGCAGCTACAGCAGCTTCCTTCAGCAGGCACTGAGGGAAACAAGCGGAACCTCCAGGAGTCACAGTGTTCAGCAGCATTACTTACAGTCCTTCACAATTCACAATCAAGCCCTAAATGGGGCAATCGAAACAGGGATAGCCTAGGGGTGATTTTTCTCTTGCCAGTATCTCTCATAAATCAAGGCTGAAAAAAAACAAACCCTTACCTTTCTTGGTTAAAAATGACACAAAAATACATTTACAAACCAGAGGAATCAAAGCTAATTGAAAGGAGGAAGGAGGAGAGAATCCAATTCTTCATATTATGTCTTATTCTGAAAAAGAACACTGTCAAAATATAAGCTCAGAGCTGGTACAAGTTCTAACACTGGATACCAAGTACTTTCTTGATAACATACAAATAGCAAACAAATAGAGAACTGGATTATTTTGTTTTATTCCACAAACTCACTTTCAGTGTAACCTTAGGCAAATGTATGTCATTTGCAGTACAAGACTATCTAGGCCCCATGCTAGATTTCTTTGTATTTACATTATACCAGCACAGCTTTAACATCAAGGAACTCACTCCTGATTTACAGCAGAGAAAGACTAGGCTTTCTGATATGGAACTAAAATTAAAAATAAAGAAAGAACATTTCAAACAATTTGTTTTCTCTCCTTAAAAGTTTGAACATTAAGGTGCCTATTCAGAATCACTCCAAAAACGCCTCAGTTCATTCTAAAAGTTGTTTAACTCTTGTGCAGACAGTTTTGATTACACTGATCCAGGTAATCTGCTGGACAGTTTAACAAAGTTGGGTTATTTTTCATTTCCCAAAACATATTCTCATTGGGCTTTGGAGGACTTGGGAATACCCAGGAATTATCTTCCAGAGAGCTCTTTCCGTAGGAATGGTGTTCCTGAAACGTTTTGCCATCGGCTGGAATTGGTCTCTCATCGGTCCAAGCTTGCAGGGTCACCCTTTCTGATGGCACATGGGCATCTCTCAGCACAGGGGGAAACACAGCGTTGCCGAGGGCTTTATCATTTTGTGAGAGGTTTTTATAAACTACTCCAGATGTCAAATTCAGCTTTGAAATGTTCAAGTCAACACATTGCACTGGTGCAGTACAGGCAGCTGAAGGAAGAAAATAAAAAAAGATTTTAAAATTACATTATCTAATGCATTTTTCATGTACTCCAAATGTACTACAGTCTAGCAGGGATGTTAAACACAGTTTCTTCAAGCCACAAGTTTTCAGACCATATTCAGTAACTACTTGAAAGCTACAAACAACATACTACCCTCACCAGTCTCAAGATGAACCCAAAATCCTGAAATGACTGTGTTTAAAACACACCCACAACTCCAAGGATATTTCCCAGCTCCCATTTCAAGACAGATAAACAGATGGATCTTTCTGACCAGACTGAAATGAAAGCTGAAGCAGAGACCATTTTCATACACTTGGAGAAATCAGCCAGCTGCTGCTTCCTACTCTACTGATTCTTTTAACAAGTTGTGTTCTCGTGCCACCCAGAACCCAAATTCTCACTGGCCATGAAGCAGTAAGAGGGAAACACGTGGTGTTCTCTTGTCTGACTTCCAAAAGCAAGTGACAAACTGCAATGTTCAGCCATGTGAAATTCCAGAGGAATTTCAAACTGTTAGTAAGGGGGGGATTTTGAAACAGAACAGCACCTACCTGAAATGAAAACACACATCTGAACATATGGCCAAATACAAGCAGATAATTTTTTTGTAGTGGTAATGTACATAAACATATAAGCAGAGTAGATCAGTGCTTCCTGCAGTTAAATCCATATCTTACATAAAGTTTCCTAGAGCAGCTGTAATCTTGAGCATGAATTGCAATTTTTACCTTTAGCTCTTAAGGGACAGAAAAAGAAGTTGGTATCTTGGTCAAAGAATACAACCCTTGTGTGTCACAATAGATTATAATTTGTGAATATCAGCCCAAAAAACTTTCCAATAGCATGGGCATCATGTCTGAAAGAGATGCTGAGGCACTGGATATGGCATCGTTGTGCTGGCAGGTGTAAAAAGCAATTTGAAGCCTACAGACCTTTAGAAGTTCAAGAAATATTGAATCCACTGAAAATAGATTGAAAAGGTATGAAAAAACCCAACTAAACCCCCCCCCAAAAAAAAACAAAGCAAAAACCCCCAACCAAACAAACAAACAAACCCCAAAACAAGAAGAAAAGAATAAACAAAAAACATATTTGTTAAAAATGCCTCCATACATAACAGCTAAGTAGAATCCACTTGTTAATCCAAACTGTTCATGTCCCCCACAAAGTAATGAACACGTGTTCTGCAGAATTAATGCATCTCTGACAATGGCAGCTGGATTGTAGATGCTAAAAATCACTACTGGACATATAGGAAGTGGAAGACTTCAGACAATTGCACCCGTATTTTGCATAAACTAAGATTTGTCTCTAAATACAAACAAAGATTTATCTGTATCGCATTCATAAGCATGGTTGATGACCAAGATCAGACCCGTCCACTCTCACATACTTCTGAAAAATTACTAAAAAAAGTTTACAGATGAAAAGGCAAAAGCCCATTGTTTCCTGATTGATCAAGAATGCCTTCTATGGCTGTGGATGAAGAACTGCGTAAGAACTGCAGAAAATGAGGCTCCTCACCAAGAAGAGAAAAATCAGTAGCCGTGTAGTGGCAAGACAGATAACTCCAAAAAAATTAAGGACACAAAGACAGTATATGATCACATCAAACCTTGACAGATCTAAGATTATTTAGACTCATTCAGTTGGCAGTTTCTCTGCTGAAGTTATTTGACAAAGGTGTTTTAGAATTGTAGGAACACACACTCACCTGGTAACAACAGGGCCAAGTCTAGAAAATGGACTGACAGTTTGTATCAGCCAAGTACCAGAGACAAAGTGATCATTAGTCATTGCTGACCACAAAGGCAGAGACTGCTTGGGAGGGGAATCCTGTCATTACCTCACTGAACTGTTTAGAAACAAAATGTCTTGATCTGGTAATGGACAGGGACATCAGAGACTGTCACCGGTACACTGTAAGCAAGTTCATTGTCTTCCACAAGTATTCTGAACACAGTAAAGACCACAATTGAAGTGAGCAGAAAACAAAGGAAATTAACTCTTTACTACAGTTTGTTTGGCTGATAGTCTAGCATTTGGCTTGAGAGAAACGTATGGAACAGAAGAACTGTCTGATTAAGTGCTCACAGAAATTTTAAATAGTTTATATGAAAAATATTTAAAATTATTTAAGGCAGTTTTGCTTCCCAGTATTCTGACATTCAGAAAATGTCACATTGTGTAGCATTTTGTTAGAAAAGACAACTTTTCTGAATACAATGTAAAGAAATTTGAAACCATAAGGAAATTTCAGTCTTTTAAAGTCTGATTTTAAAATGTTGCCAATTTTATACTTCCTATATTCTGTACAGGGAAAAAAAGACTGCATTTGCAAAAAGATTTTTTCCCCCCTAATATGAAGTAGTTGTGGTAAAAGGTCAAATACGAGTAAACTTAACACCTCAGCCTTGTGCACATAAGCAACACTTGACTGAGAAAAAAGCCACAAGGGGAACAGAATACAGTACTGAAGAAAAAACACATCAGCAACACCTTTATGTGTGAAGTTGACCAGTATGAGACAGAAGCAAAAGCAGAAAATGGGTAAGCTGGAACCATAATACAGTCTAGCTTATCAACTTCAATTGATGAGATTCTGATAAGATATGATAGCTAGTTTATTTTTAAAATGCTACAGCTTGAATCACTGCTTTCTGTTTGTAAGGCCTGTTACTGCAAACACTGACTTGCCTTTCTTGGCTCCTGGTGGGTTCCTCTGCAGTTTTCGTAGGACCTCAGCTTGCTTGTCAGTCACTACACGCAAATTGGACATTTCTCTCTTCAGGTCCCAATATGTTTGTTGCACACTTTCAAAACAAAAATTTATTACAAGTTAAATATTGCTGCCTCTAGAGCAGCCTATTAACATGCCTATCAAATGTTAACTGTTAATAAATTGTTCTTGCCTGACACACACTGCAAATTTTGTTAGAGTACCATAATTGTAAATGGACTGAACAGTACTGAGAATCACCTTAAATGGATGAAACTTTGTATATTTTATT
Source organism: Pycnonotus jocosus (assembly GCA_013400435.1). Classification (NCBI taxonomy): domain Eukaryota; kingdom Metazoa; phylum Chordata; class Aves; order Passeriformes; family Pycnonotidae; genus Pycnonotus; species Pycnonotus jocosus. Next base: position 449,099 of record VWYP01017012.1, read on the forward strand.
TTTTATTCTTGCCTATTACATTATACAATGCCTTATATATTCACATACTAGGTAATAATAATAATTTCAACTCCCCAAAGGCAAGAAATATGAAGCATACTTTTCATTTCAGTATCTGCAACTAACCATCTTCCAATAAAATTAGTCATCTCAAAGGAATACTTTAAATAAAGTGACACCGGGTTATAAAAAAGGCAGAGTGTTAACTCTGAATACCTTTCAATAAATTACCACATACCCCAACAGGTATTATGAGCTTAGTAATATTGATTGATTGTAATTTCAAATAATCAAAAACCAGTATTTGGGTCTTATACCATGCATGTTGCTACACTTAATTCAGACTAAATACCCGAGACCCAAACAGCATAGACACAGAGTCCAAACTAAAATATAAACCACACTCGTTCATACTCAAGTCATCCGATTTATTTTAATACACTGCCTTATCAGACAGTGTAAAAAATTATGTTCCAATTCATTCTCTAAGAAAGCATAATAAAAGAAACATATTTAGCAACAGCAGCATTGTTCCAACACTGATGTCTCAGGTTAATAACTGGTAAGAAAATGTTAAAAAAAAAAAATAGAAGTCAGCATTACCACATGTTTCTTGGTAAAATTGCTAGCAAAGGCTCACTGAATATCACATTCATGTTGATTAATAATCAACTTAGTGTTCAAAGACATAAGGATGTAGTTACTTCAACTTAAACATGAAATGAATGATTTAATGCTTTTTTAATGCTTAACATTCTACCAAAACACATTTATTAAAGACAAATATAATGGATGAGAGTTTCCAGAATTTTTTCTTCCTCACTACATTCACTTAAAAGGCATTTATTTGAAAACAGCTCAATATCTCAAGCTATTGAGATGAGTAAGAATTAATAAGCTTTGACTTTATATAATGCTATCCTTTGAAAATAGCAATATAGGAGCACTCCTGCATGAAATATCAAGCACAAATGTGTTCCAAATCACTCTGAGAAGTAGCTATGATGCAAGTCAATGCTAAGAGTTCCCTTAAAACAAAGAAACAGAACTTCTATCCACAGAAATACTTCTCCCGAATACAAACGTCCAGATTCATAAAGCTCTGTTAAAGAATGCAGGAAGCTGATGTTTTAGTAAATAATGTATTAAGTGTCAGCAATTATGACACATGGAAAGTTAAAATTTTCAGAATTGATATTTCAAGAAGTTCAGCTAAACCTGTGGACTTTCTACTTTTCTACTGGCAGACTCCTTTTGGCTCTTTGAACTCTTAAGAGGTGACAACTTAATTTTAAACCGCACTTAATTCTCATATTTTGGTCTAAAAAATAAGATCACAAATTTTAGTTTTGTCAAACCAGAACTCTCCAATATTTAACACAGAAGTGGTAAATATAAGCACAGCTCAGTGTCTGCCACCAATGAGAAGGAAAGTGGTTGGAGGAATTTTTTAAAATGTATTCAGCACTTTTACAAGCATCTTGCAAAAGGGCTGCAGGTATCAGAACTTCACTTAAATCACATGCAACAGATTTTAATTTTTTTCATGGATACTGACCTAGAATCCCACTGCAAAGCCCAATTTTCAAGGAATTTGCAATTGAAAACCAAGGATTCCCTGTGCCTGGAGGTTTATCCTATACTGCCTTCTAACATGTAAAACAAACCTTCACAATGACAGCCTGTTTAAATCTACAGTAAATTAGATTTGCACACTGAGAACTTAAAGTCAGATTTGTAGGCAGCTCACAAATATGAAAAATTACTTTCTAAAAAGTTAACTAAGTGCAAATACCTCCATTTCCTATAAAAAGCAGGATTGCTTGCTAAAACAAAGGTTTTCTCATAGCAGTTTTTTCAAGTGTTTTCTCCACAGATTTTTGGATGGGCTTGCATATTTATTACACATTCAGTATTTATATTACAATAAACACTATACTGCCCATGTGCTATTTTAGATGGCTGCCACCTGAGCACCACTTGATGGAATAAATCTGCTCTGATGAATAATTATTTGATCAAATGATCAGTTTGATCAGAGCAGTGATCAGAGAGATAACTGCTGTGTCTCAAGAGAACATCTTTCATCAGGCTGACTGCGAAGATCCAGGAGGAACCAACCACAGGAGTAAGTATCCAGTCAAGGTGAGAGGATAAAGTGTGATTTGTGTGTAGTGTGTGCATTATTATCATCACTGCACCAGAGAAGATATGACGGAAAGTGTCTGTCGGTTCTCTTTCAATGGCTGATCTCCCTTCCTGTCTCTTACAACACCCAAGGAAGCACCAAGGCCCATTGCACTAAAGCCTGGCCTTGTAAAGGGCTGCTCTTCCCTCTGGTGGAAAATGGTGTAAGTGCACCAACAGGCACTTAATAAGATATTAATGTTCATAAATATGATAAATGTTCATCATCATCATCCCAAACTACAAACAGAAGAAAAAATTCTACAATGATCTTGATAAGTAACAATACCTAGACTTTCAATTAAATTATGTAACTTGAAATAACACACCTGAAGAGTCTGCAAGAATAATTTACTTGCTCAACTAACTGTCCCTCAGTAAACTGAAAATAAAATACTTCATACCTGTGGATGTCTTGCATTTGAGGGTGGTCTCCATGTAATGGATTTTCTTTTTGAGCCTGGTCCTGCAAAACAGAGTGAAGGGAAGACAGAGAATGAATGAACATGATTTCAGATCTTCTCTCTCAAAAAACAGCAGTGAAACTCCAAGTTCCCTAATACTGAAATTCACCAGTAGTCTTCATTTGTGTTAGCTGCAGTGGGTTTCAAAAGAGAAATAAAAACTTCTACTAACAATTTCCACTGAAAAATGCTTAAACTACCTACTTATATGAAGGCATTGCTCAGCCACCTCCATACATTTTTTTTAAACAGCTGAACTCTCAGAATTGCAGATTGATTTTTTTTAATAGACATCAAAAGTCTTTCTCAATTTTTGCTTTTTAAACAGTCTTTTTTTGTTCTTTCCCCATCACAGTATATAAAGATCTTCAAGTTAATGCAAACTGTTGCAATATGGATTTACTTCCACAGGTTACTTTTATGACAGAACATAATTTATCCCTTCAGTCTGAAAGACTACTTTAAAATTGCACAAATAGGCAGCCTCACTGAATTTACCAGGACTGTTTAACAAATCAAACATTGAGCTCACTTTGCTAGCTATGTTTCTATTAGACCCTCACTTGTGATGAGCTCTCTTCCTTTCATAACCCTTCTTTCCATGTTCCCTTCCTATCATTCCCTCTAGCCAAAGCTGTTATGGATTTGATGCCTTTATAGTAGCTTTAAGACAGCCCGTACACATTTCAAGCAACTTGTCAATACGATGTATACATTGTATCAACTACAATGTAAAGCTTGAGTAAGAATATCTAAAAGTACAGAAAAATAGAAAGTACACTTGCCTAAGGTAGAAAACATTTGAAAATGTTTTCCTGTTTTCATTTTCATTATTACTTTCATTACATGTTAGCTAAACTAACTAATGTAATGAAAATAAGTAATAATGATCACATTTGACTGTACTTCACCTGACAGATTTTCCCCTCCTGAACTTTGTCACCATCTCCCAAAGATTCAAATTCATAGCTTAAAAAACAGCTGCACTGTATCACCCCACATTTGAAAGCATGCACTATTTTATTTCCTATATTAAGCAGTTATGAGAGTCAAGAAGAAATTATATTAAAGACAAACAAAAAACCAAGAACAACAACAAGCAACAAAACCTCCCCAAACAAAATGCTGTTCTCTGTATTTGTTCTGTGCAAAAAAGCTGCTGGCATAAACATTATTTAACCAGTGTCACATGTAGTATTCCTTACAACTGCTATTTTAGTCTGTTCTCTCTTACATCATTCACTCTCACAATACAACCTGCAATTATTTATGCAGCTGTTACTCTGTTCTAGAGTTACCAGAAGACACAAGAACTGCACACAAGCTACAGCAAGCCTTCAGACTTTACAAGTTATTGAAAGCACCTGACAGAGCTCCAGACACAAGTGAAACAACCAACAGTAAGGCAAGGTAACAAAACACCTCACGTGCTTTATCCCCACCTAGTGGAAAAAATGCAGACTCACTCAAATGCTGTGTGATAAGGTTACATGATCATCATAATTAATGACCACAAGAAATCTAAAATAGTCTGCCTCCCCAAACAATCATTTTTAAATATTTTACATTCACTGTGTAACTTCAATGTGACTGCAGAATCCTAGAGACTGGGACTGCACCTTTCATCAAAGTTAAGATGGAAAGCAGAAAGAATGCACTAGACAATAACTTACTGCTTTTTGTTATTGTTATCTTAATTTTCTTTTTGAGATCCTAACAACATCTAGGTTACAAAATGTGTCTCTCAAAACAGATACCTGCCCCAGAAATGGGAGAGAAGGGTGCCAACAGAGGTACTTTCCTGACAAGCTTCATGCAACTACCCTAAAGAGAAGTGCCAGACCCCCTTAAAGTTCATGACATCTTTTAACATTAGCATCCCTTTGTTGTTTAAAAAACAAATAAATAATACAGACCAGCTTTTGCCCAAGCTTTCTTAGTAGCCCAGCTCACACAGAACTTCAGTGGCTACTTATAAAAAATCATAAAGCTTTCTTTTCTGTTGTTACATGGGCAATGGCTGGGAAATCTCACCTGTATAGAGTCATAGAATATCTCGAGTTAGAAGTGACCCCTAAGGATTAAGTTCAACTCCCAGCTCATTGCAGGACTACCTAAAACTAAACTTTATAATTAAGAGCATCATCCAGACACTTCTTAAATTTGGACAGGCTTGGTGCCATGAACACTTCCCTGAGGAGCCTGTCCCTATTTCTAAGAAAATGACAGTTTATGAAAATATTTAGGATTAATTTTACCAAGATAATAATCTTTCACTCAATTGTATACTTCATATTTTTGTTAACCCTTGATTTTGATTGACCATGGGATTTAAAATTAACCACTAATACAAAATATCCTTAAAAATTAAGGTACCTTCTGCTTGGAATTTTGCAACTCCTTCCTGAGACTGTTGCACTCTTCCTTGAGTTTTTCTAGATCCTGTTCCAGACTATGCACTTTCAGGTCACTGTTCAGCTTCTCTAATTCCCAGCTAGCCTGAGTACAATTCAGACTTTTTATCACTGTAAAGAAGACAAGCAAGACAGTCAGATTCCAGTCTCAGTCCAAGTAATGTAACTCAATATGCAACCAGCCCATGCCTTACAAAAACATCATATTCTGAAGGAACTGGAGTCTGTGGCAACAGGGAAATATAACACTGGTAATGCAGTTGGCAGAGGTGGTCTATATTCTGGGTTTAAAGCATGGAGCCCTACTTTCTAGGAATGTACTGGATATTTGACACAGAGAAAAAGAAGTACCAGCATAAAAAGGCACTGGAAATAGAAAAAACAATTTATGGCAAACACACATCATATATGCCAACCTGCATACTTCTTGCATCCTTGAAAACATGAGTCTTTTGGCCCTCGGATGTGTATGGTTACATCATTTACCATTAAGTTTTCCCCAAGTTTAATATCAAGAAGTTCCAAACAGAGCAACAAAAGATACAATCAAAACAAAAGAGGAAAGCATAAAAGTTACACAGATCTTGTTAGACTGAAGCAATTCACACTGTAAGAAGCAACCTAAGCTGATGCTACCATCAGAGCAGTAGCAGGGCATTAGTGAGACAGCAAGAAAAGGAAGAACATGACAGGAAGAAAACCCACAAGTCTTCAGCTGCATGGTGCACTTATTTCCAGATTTAATAGTTCAAACAGCCTTAAGTTACACTGATTCTTTTTTTAAACAAGGTACTCAGAGTCCACTTACAAGTAAAATTGAGTTACAAATAAGGATTGAAATCATCACATTTTCAGAGCTCTCCTTACAAACTCTGCAATTCTTATCTCCTGAAACCATAAGGTCCTTAACAGTGATACTAGCACTACCTGCAGTTTGTTTTTCTAGGTTTAAACATTTGTGCAATTGAAGTAGTACATTACATACTTAAGGTCCTCTTGGAGAGTAATCCAGTTCAAGCACAGCCATACTCAAGTCCCTTTCAAATTACTGCATTTGTACAGACACTGAAATCAGTCAATATCTCTAACTTTATACAGATGGCATTTTCTTATGACTAAGTTAATCAAGGGGGTGTTTTTTCTTCCATGGTGTTTTGTTTTACATGTCTATCGCATACAGAGCACTCTTTACAACTGCAGTAAGAGAAGATGGATTTGGGCTTTTGGAATTACCAGGATATAGTGTTAGTTTCTCCTTCCTCTTTTCACCAGGCTCTCTACAACCAACATCTTTCTATCTTTTCTCATTTCTCAACCATCTAAGTAACTGTTGGTGACTGCAGCTATTGCTATACAACATCCTCTTGTTTTTGTCGTATTCCAACAGCGAGACAAAGCAATATACTGGACCCTCTGCAGGTACAGAGGGAAGCTGGACCAACTGAATGATCTTTATAATTGAACAGGCCTCTGCCCTGCTCTGAGGAAAAGGTGGTGGGGTCCAGAGATGTACATGACACAGCCTATAAACTTTCAGGTGGTGCCCATTTCTCAAATTTGTAAATCATCTATGGCAGAAGAACACAACAGCCTCAGAACATACATGTCACCATTCACAAGAGTGAAGACAAGTTCAAAGTGCCTCACTGCTGTTCATGCCTCTCTTACCTTGCCCCTATATAGGGTTAAACCTCTTCCTGTCCCAAGATCACAATATAACCACCAGGCCTCCTCAATATACCTTAAGATGAAGTAACCAAATGCATACCTTGCTGAGTTTCCACTTCAGTTCTTAGTTGTAACAACTCTACTTCTTTAGACTGCAACTGTTCGTTCAAGTTTTTCAAGGATTTCGCACTTTCTTTAGCCTGTTTTCAGAGGGGAAATACCCCAACACAAAATAATTTGTGAAGCATTTTTCTATCATGTCTGACAATTCAATATTTTAGAATAAATACAATAACTAAAAATACTGCTTTGATTTTTTAAGCATTATTCTAGCCCAGTAACAAAACTGAAGTACTTTAAATCCTACAGAAAGTATTGTCACGTACTTTAAAATCAACATCACAGATCTTAAGTATATAAAGTTCATTCCACAGTAAACATGTGCTAACTATGCAGTACTGATAAAGCATGCATTGAAGCCATTGGTTAAGAAGCACACCATTTTTTCCAGTTTGCTTTTCAAATGATCGCGGTCGATGCAGGCCTCTCGGTAGGCTTGGTAGGCCTTATTGACTTGTTCCCGCCCAACCGAGCTGCACTCCTCTTCCAGCCGGGAGCCAAGCACCTGAACGTTTAACACACAAAGGAGAAGTTACAAGTTTTGCACATTATGCTGAGAACTGCAAAGTTTTAAACAGGCAATGGTACAGCCTGCAAGAGTAATCTAACAGCTTTTCCTTTTTTTTTCAGTTTAGATAATAAATTAATCAAATACACTGATATGGGCCAAAGTTTTTTACAAAAGTGCAACAAAGGCTGTCTACAAATTCTGAAATTGCTAACAATACTTAATGCTCACTAATTTATAGAATCATAGTTTGAGTTGGAAGAGGACATTTAAAAGCTCATCTAGTCCAACCTCCCTGCCATGGACAGGGACACTTTCCAGTAGACTGCTATGAGTTCACTCCTATGAGTACTTAAAAAACATTCATAAGTCATGATTACTCACACTGATAATCCCTGAATCATATTTTTTCCAGGCTCTGAAAAAATGTAAACTGCTTTTTGAAAAAGGAGTTTTAAGTATATAGAACATGCACAACATATAGAAAGTTCAAAGGAAACCAAACCCAATTTCTTAAATGCCTATAATATAAATAAAGACCTTTTCCAGTGTATTTATGTAAGAAAAGCCAAAGTAGAATTATTTTATAAATAACTATGAACTTTCAGATCATCACCATCTCACTGTCTGCTACAGCAAAAGACAAGCAAGGCAGAATAAGCACTATCAACTGGATGGCTAGAAAAAAGGGAAGAAATTTAAAATACATTCAGTGTTTTTCATAAGACAGAAAGAAAAGTCTTACATCAAATTACAACCATTCATACAAAAAGTTTTTGCTTTAAGTATAGCATTTTCCTTTTCTTTCTTTTTATCCTGCACACTTACTTTAAACACAATGTACCTCTTATAGATATTCACAACAGATTCACACATATTTTCTCAAAAATTAGCAGTCAGACAAAAAAAATTACTAAAATCAAGCATTGATTGACACTAATGTATCTACCTTAAGTATCTCCTCTTTTAAGTGTTTGCTTGAAAGTAAGTATTGGAAAACAAGCCACAAAGACAGGAAGCTCCTGCCCTTTGCTTTTTTTTTTCCCCTATGTGTATGACTCCCTTTAAGTTTTGTCCTTTATTTTTTCTCCCCCTAATAAAGCCACTCAAATAGAACACAAGCCTTTAAAAGCTTTCCCAAAGTTTCCATGCACACTGAAATTGAGAACTCCAAAGGGGTAACTCCCCATATATCTTTTAAGCATACAGGTATATTAGCTATTGACAAAGACTGAAAGTCACTAACAGTCCTGGCCTTCTCAATACGCCTCCCTCATAAAAACATTTTTATAGTATTCACATACTATACAGAAAACAAAGTGTCATCTTCAAGAGAATTAAACTGAACAGGCCAGACCAAAAAACACAAGCCAAAAGAAACTGTCAAGGTCAAATCCTGTTTATTGTGATTTTTGAGTAACTGTTGCAGCAGCTCTCTTGCTATAGGGCAGAAATGAATGAAGACAGACTTCTTATTTATCACAGCATGAAAAGGGTCCTGGTTATTCCTCTTTACAGCTCAGCCATCCTGACCCCAACCATTCACTGACTCTGGCTGCAGCAAGCTCCTAGTTGTAGGTTTCCCCTGCAGCCTCTGACTGTTGGTTATTTCCTGATAAACTATGACTGCATGTATTAGCTTGCAGATTCTGAATGCAGGCTTTTACCCAGCTAGACTGTGACTGCAGGTTCCAACAACAGGCTCTAAACTGCAGACCCACACTGACCTCACAGCAGTGATTCTCTCCCCAGGATCCTTCTTGATTCTCCCTCTCCAGCTAACCCACTCCCTTTTATCACACTTATCTTTACTGGATATAGCTGTGACTCATCAGGGGCGAGGCTGTACAAGGTAATTAACACAGCTGTTACTTATCAGGAGCAAGGACACCTGTATTCCCTTCTCCTACAAGTAACCACATAAAAGATGTTACACTCAGCATGGTTCAGAGAATATTAGGTCTAAAGCTCTATTCCTCCTCCCAACATCCCCTCCCTGGACTTCATATAAAGGAAGTCCTGGGATAGTTTTGCTTTTTGAGAAAAAGTCAATCCTTTCTTCACCAAGAATTTCTGAATGTTTCAGTGCTGTGCCAAGTGTGACTTAAGTTCTTCATTCCAATGCCACAAAATAATACACAATCGGAAAGCTTTAAAGAGTCAGTAGCATACAGTTAGGAATAATTCCTAAAAAAGTCTCAGCTATAACACCAGGACCTATCTTTGCATCTTATATAAGAAAGTAATCTATCAAAGTCAAGAACTTCTGCAGTAGAAAGACACCTGGTACTGAAAAATGGATATATGTTTAATGACAGCATTCATTACTTGCAGAGAAAAACCCATGCCCTGGTCAATTTTTAGCTTTAATGAACTTCACTAGTTTATGGCCGCGAGAAACTGCCTAGAAAACAAATTCCAAGACTCATTTACATTTTAGAATTACTGCATCAAAAGCCAGCCAGCCAACATCTAGGTTAAGCATTGCAACTTGGTATTTCATGTTTGAGGTTGTGATTAGCTAGACCTAGCTGTATATTTTTAGCAACCAATTTTTCCTTATCATTTTGGTATGCTGAGCCCAAGAGAGTCTTTTGATACACAATTCCTGCCTTCTGATAATTTACAAGCTTTGCACCTCACTGTTTAACAATACTGTGTCACACATGCCCAAGATAATAAAACACCATAAAGAGGCACCCAAACTACAGTGACAAATTCTATGCAACTACACATCTGTGTGAATCAAAGTCACTGTCTTTGCATTGCATCATATATGTGCCCAATGAGAATCAAAAATGCCAGTATGACACAACTACACTACTAGAGGAACAAACTGCATTTCATTTAAACAAATAAAACAATTTACAAAAAATTTTTGACAGGGAAATTATTTTAAGTGTATATTTTGAATCCTTAACCTTCTTCTCTGCCATCCAGGAACAAAAGAGAAGATGTTACCAGAACATCTACTATTGATGCTACATCAACTATTTTCTTACCTTCTCTTCTAAAATTCTCACTTTTTTTTTTAAGAAGGAGTTCTCCTTCTCTGTCTCCTTCAGTCGTTTCTTGATATCTTCATATGCAGTGACAAGTGCAAAGTGTGAGGCAACAGACTCATCTCCACTATATGATGGAACAGGAATATCGCTGTCTCTCTTGTGAGCACTGTCTGCTTTTTCATGGTTCAAAATACAGATGTCATCCTCTACCAACTCCTCCATGACAGCTGTTAAAAAGACAGATATAAGTGCTAAGTTTTCACAAAGACAAATTCATCAAGAGTCTGAAAACCTTCCAAAATAATACCTCAGGGTGTTTCTGTCTAAGTGTGACAAGACAAAACAATCAGGAAGTATCTTAATATTGCAGAAAAATCTTGAAATCCATTTTACCCTGAAAATACACTGTTTAGAAAAGACACATTTCACTGTTACTTGATAAAAATATTTGGAGTACCTATCAGATGTATGAACCCTCAAATTCATTTTTATTAAGTCTTAACACCAATGTAGAATTTGGCTGGTACCAGCTATCTAACTCCAAAGGAATATTATACCAGAGCTTTTGCAAGCCAGCACTGAACAGTAAAACAGTACAGTTCCAACAAATCAACTAACTCCTGTGGTTCTTGAACACAACTTCCCAAGTTTCTTTATTTTTGAATGCAAATACTTATATTTTTCCCAAGCTTTAAAATAAATCTTAAGTACACTTGTGTTTGTCCATAAAGAGACTGCATGAGTAGCTATTCTCTCCTTGGTCACAGTAGAAAACCTCCTTCTGAACAACAATTACAGTAATTTTTGACTGAAAATATGATGAAAATGAAAACATGCACAGTAATATGACATGCCTCCATATGCATGAAGAAACATTACAATAATCAGACAATTAGTATAGTGTCACTCTAAAATATCAGGCAGATCCAACTGAATGACAAATGCAAAGTAGATGTCACACCGAGTTTTTGTTATAACCTATGTCATTTAGGCCCAGCAAAACATTCCATAAGAAAATACCATCTTAAAGCAGTTCTATATATTTTCTTGAGCAACAGGTCTCAAGCGAAAACTCACAAAAGCATTTTCCTTAAGAGTTATAACTTATCTGGAACAAGTTTGGGAGTTTTATTTAAAAACAAGCCAACCTCCAAAGCATGAAACCAACCAAGTAAAAAAAGACACATTGCATTTAGTTATGAACTTCAAGATTACTGGTATGCCTATACTAGGAAATGCTACAAAGAGTCTGATAATACCACCCCGTTAAACAAGCTAGTGATGTGACTTCCACGAAAAGCAGGCTTTTATTTTTTCCTCTTCAATAAATCCTTAGGTTCCTGATGATTAGCTAATGAACCAAGAGAAATGCTGGAATGAAAGAAGTGAGCATAATGAAGACAGCTTTTTGTACTGCAGGAAAAACTTACTTCAACAGAAAACCGACCTGATCAGCAGAACTCCGCAGAAAAGGCAGGCATTAGTGCAAAAAAGCCCCACGGCCACAATTGCTGTTTTCTACTGTGTATTTTCTATTTGAATTCAAACTAGACTTCCATTTGTTTATAGATTACAAGAAGTAAAGGCCTGGAGCTTGTCTATATGGTCAAATTTCTCTCACCATGCTGGAAAGCTTTCAGAGTGCAGCATTATGAAGAGCTGTAGTACAGCTACTGCTGAACAATGGAGCTGTTATCACATTTGTCTCAATTTGCTCCAAGCCAGTTAGACAACATGATAAAAAACTGTGACAGCTCATTTCTACTAAATAAGACAGCAGTGGAGTTTTTCAACAGTGAAAAAAAGACAAGAACACTACAAACCAAAGCTGAACTCTTTTTAATGGCTATGTTCAGGAGGTAAATAGATGCCCTGTATATTGTTTGATACATTCTGACAAAAAAAAAAAAGTAGCCTAAGCTTCCCTTGCTTGTTGTTCTGCCTTAAATGGTCTGTGATTTCTGTGATACTTTAGTAGAAAGAATCCTGCAAAAAAGGTTTGCTTCCTTTTCGTTGTAAGAACAGTATCACTCCATGCACAAGGTGACCTTGACCAAAAGCACCACATCATTCTAACTGCATTAACTGACTGAAGGAATTGCTCATTTTGTCTTCCAAGATGTGTGTAACATACCAGCTTATCCTCCCCCATTTCACCAAAGGCCTTGCAAGTCTTGCCACCCATCTCATCAAATTCCCAAGAGCTTGCCCTCTCAAAGCAACACATCTCCTTTTCTCGGAACACTTGACTCAAATGTTGTTAAAGAAGTGTCACAGCTTATCATTATCTCTCGAAGAAAACAGCAGATTTGTGACTTTGTACATAAAATAGATCTTTGTCCCCCTGCTTTCCTATAGTTCCTAAACTCGAGCATCATACATTCCCTATTTCTTGCACACATCAGTGCTACCAGGAGATGGCAATATGGGAAAACAGGACCATATTTATATTGCATTTTGTTAACTAAAAGTGCCTTTATGAGCTTCCAAGAGAGAAACACCTTCCAAATAAGAATCAGCATATACAAATACTATTTTATAAATTCAAGTACACACCTAACCTGCACCTGCTAGGAAAACCAGTTACTCTACTGAAAGATCTCATTTAGTTTATAGCATTATTCAACTCAGCTTTTCTGATGCTGCTCTCTAAGCCAGAACTGGGGATTGTTTAGAAGAAAGCATATAATTCCACATAATTCAAAGGGACTTTGTTTGCATGCTTTTCTAAATTTCTGCACCCCAGATAACAGTTCTGAAAAATCCAATATACATGTTTTTGACTAATGTTATTGCTAAGCGATGACAAGCTGCCATTAAACAGTTCAAGATCAGCAGTATATTAAAAGGCCATGGCGAAATGCACAGCTCACCCAGCTTTCTTTGCTGTCAGGATAGACAGAAACCCTCAGTATAGAAAGAGAGGCTATGTCTGTAAGAAGTCCCCAACTACAGGTGTAGCCTTTAATTTCACTCAAGGACAGGCATCAAAATTTAGATTCCTCAGCACTATATTATCTCATTTTAAAAATATGAACTGACAGCAACAATCAAAGAAGTGCTTTGATTATTCCACAGGTTTACGACTCCTCAAATCTGGAAGATGGATGCCAGAAGGGCTTTCTGGATGGTTCACCAAGTCCAGCCACAGACTTCTGCCCTGTTTTAATCTGTTTGACTTCTCCTAATTCAAAGTCACACTTGTATGCACTGCTGAAAATGCTCAAGAGCTGACATGCTGAAACACCTGAGTGAATTTTGACCTCTCTGGAATTCATGAGATAATCTGTCCTACAGTAAGCAGTTCAAGTGAAAGGTTTTTCACTAAAATATTTGAAGCAGTATACTGACAAGTTAATGTCTAGGAATACAACTGATGTCCATCTTGGCCTCCTTAAGGCAAACTTCACAATCCCATTTACCACACATCCCATCTCAAGAACAGTCTCCCTAATACTTTTTACTCCCTTTACTTCAGCATAGTAGCTAAATATTTTGCCTGTAATAAATATATTGCATTTACACTTTAGAATGATCTGCACTCAAAATAGCCTACTTAAAAGAACTTCAATCTTTATGTCCAAAAAATAAATACATTAAATGAGTACCAGTACTACTGCTTGTATTAAATAACTAATGTTCAAAAGCCAACAAACAAAAACCCCAATCTGAATACAGTGTTGATGGGAAACAGTGTCAAGTTCTGTTATGTTCCCTGTTTATAAGCAAATGAGTTTGAAGAGGTGGCCCCACTTACATTTTCTTTGACATAATGTGAAGAAGAGTTAACAGGAACCACTTCTGTTGCTCAGCAAAGGTTATAGAACAGCTTTGATTCAATACAATAAGTATCTTGAGCAAAAGAATGTTTTCCCATATCTTACTAATGCTTGGCAGAAACATAGCTTTTCTCTTTAAATAGCTTTATGAATACTAGTCATTAACACCATGGGAGGCAGTTAAATGTGAAACACATTCTACATACAAGGAACATGGGATGCAGAGGCTCTAATAGCAAACAGACCACTGCACAAACAGACCTCTGTAATTTGAAATGCTAATCTTACTCTTGGATCAGAAGGAGAGACAGTAAAAGCACGATTACATTAAATTTTTCCCAGTATGAAGCAGATACTCATTTTAGTCTAACAGTTGATTTGAAGGAGAATAAAACAGTTTTCAAAATATTTCCAAATATCAAATGCAAATAATTTCAAGATGGTTGTTTTCCTGTTTGCCTTCCAGACTCGAAGGGTTTGACTTCATAATGGTTGTATGAACAGTTTCCAGCTGTTGATAACAACAGCATAATTTTTGTACTGATTTATCTTGCCTTACATAGAAGGGTATACATATATGCATGTAGACATAAAACCCCCTTTTAAATTCAAGAAATGCCTTTGAACCAAAGGAATCCTGAGTGAGCATGTTAGAACCCTTACCTTAATTTCAGAAAAGCTGTACTGACTTTTTTTTTTCTTTTTTGAAAAGACACTTCAGCACAGTAAGGAATAATACAGAATTCCTGCAGCCAGCATCAAAAACTCCACACAGTACTTGGAACATTTGACACAAGATGTTAAAACAAGCAAGACTTCCAGTGTCTTTAAGCATCCATCACTTTGCATCTCTCTTTCAGAAATCTTAGGCTCTCTTTGATTCCAGTTATGAACAGACTGTTCTACAGAGAAAGGCATCACTTTTTACACATACCTGCTCCATTTTTAAAGAGTAAAAAGAATTCACACAAACACACACATCTCAGTAGCTGCTACTTGGGCTGTTGTTCATCCTTCGGTATGGCCAAAGTCCACAGGCCCAGCACCCTCCCAGAGAGTCCCTGAGCACAGCCTGGCTGTCTCAGTGTACTTGGTGCTCCTTCAGAAACACGCCAGCATGTGAGCTGCATCAGACCTCCAGAGCACTTTCGTTTTATTGCCTTCAGGAAATGGAAATGGAAACTCACTGTCTCTAAGCTCACACACCAGATCACTGTAGCTCATCTATCCTGAACATCTGGGTAAGCTACAAAAGCCAAGCAAAATCTCCTTAGGTACAACAGCCAATTTTTTTCAATCTCAAGGTTTTTACAATAAATAATCTGCTCTCACAAGGACCAGAAAAGCAATAAAAAGCCCATTTTATGCCAACAGCACTTGATAAATTTTACTTTCTCTGAACAGTGTCAGACTCCAGTACCTCCACTGCTAATCTGCAAACCTTATGCATCCTCAGTGTAACGTATTCAATCTGCCTTTCTGTGGATGCTGTCACAATAATCACTTTCCCTGACAACTACCTGAAAAGGGGGGAAATAAAACCCCAGAAGGAGGAGTCAATAAAATATTATCCTTTCAGCATCATATAATCCTGTTTATTAAACTATTACATTTAATGTTGAAATTAATTAAAAGCAGTAATGTCGAAGAAACATAAGTAGGAGCAAGATAACTTTTGGCTGTTAAACACTTCTAGCACCAAATATAAGTATTTTAAAAGGTTACTGAAGCCCTTCTTTTGTTGTTCATTCATTCCCATTTCAAAAGGTTTATACAGAATAACTGCTTCCAACAGTTCAGAAGATTTGTTTTGGATTTTTTTTTCATAACTTCAAACAGCAGGTCCTATCTCCCAATCACGTTTCTTTCTATTCAATTAAACTGCCAGGTTAATTACCATTCAATAAGTTCACAAGTTCAGTGATAAGCCTTATGTAATTGCACTAACTTTCAATTCAACTGAAAATGTGCCTCACCTGTTACAGCTACTGGAAGGAAAGTGAGTCTCACCGATGGCCCTCAGTCATCCTGCAACTCACTGACACAACATCTGTAGGTTTCCAAGACACAACTGGACAGGATGCCAGCAAATCTGATCCTGGCTCCTTTTCACAGGGGGACCAGATGCTCTTCCCAGGTCCTTTTCAACTTGGGCCATCTTCTAAAATTCTGTATTCAGATTTATATGGCAATAGTTCAGACACACCTGGTAATTTGAACCTAAGCTCCACTTAGCAGCTTCTAAATGGATGACTTTGAGTATTCAAGCCATTTATGCTTCACTTACACTGTCAAACTTAATTTCTTCTCCCCAAAGGTCCTGTCTAATTTTAGTTGCATCTACAATTTCATACACTAAGAACTCCACATAAAACATTGTATAACCATGCAACTATAGTATAAACATTTAGCATAAACATAAGACTGATTCCAAAGTGAACCATGGATAATGCACACGGGTATGGAGTCTCCTTCAGCAGAACTCCACACTGATTCCTACCATGCTGGTTCCTATCTTGACCCCTTTGTTAATCCTGTCATTGCCATCTTAGCAAACTGGATCTCGTTATCACTGTTTTATATAATATTAACTGACAGACCTCCTCTGTCTAGAAAATCCCTGTGAAAGAATGAAAACATATATCAAAAGGTAAACCCACACTGCATTTTATACTGTTTTCTTCTACAAGTTCTCTTTTCTTCTTCAAATTCTATTCTAAAGAAACCAGATATGATAGCATGTGCAGTGAGGGGGGAATTTCCTCTTTCCTAAGTAGGCAACCCACACTTAACATTTTAGAGTGCACAATCTCCAATTCAACACAACTATTGAAATAATACAAACATGTTACTGCATTTGCAACTCTATGATTTTCTAATGCTGTGATATGAAATTATTCTGTTTCTCTGCCCTGAGTGCACTAAGCACTGTTTGTTCACGTATTTGACCAATAATTTTCACAACATAATTTTCTATTTTCATAGAAAATAGAGATATGCTGAAAACCAAAGTAGAATCCTTGCTGAAATTTAGGCAATCTTAAAACCATCTCTAATTTATTACCCATTTTTGCTGTGCAAAGATGTCACTTCACCCTCTCTGCTCTTTTGAAAAACTTTTCACTATTTAATTTTTGTTGTAAAACATAACCTAGCTAG
Organism: Pycnonotus jocosus; assembly: GCA_013400435.1. Taxonomy (NCBI): domain Eukaryota; kingdom Metazoa; phylum Chordata; class Aves; order Passeriformes; family Pycnonotidae; genus Pycnonotus; species Pycnonotus jocosus. The sequence goes on from VWYP01017012.1 coordinate 466,403, forward strand.
TACTGAGGCAATAGTGACCTGACACTTTTCTAAACTGCAAATGCAGCAAACAAGGTTCTGAAAACTTTCAATTTTAGCAAAAAATATGGGTTTGGGGAGTGAGAAGGTGGTTAAACCCTTCATTTAGTCTAATCTAGAGTTCAGTCAGCTGGTGTTTTCTGCCTTGTGACTTCAGAGAGTTTAGATGAAAAAATTCTGCTTAAAATTTGAGGCAAGAGTCACCTACTTAAGTTATAGGGCAATTATCTGATAAACACTTCTAACAGAAGTCCCGTTATTAAACGGCAATTATTCAAAGAACAAAAAGTAGTCATTATCTTAGATTTCTTTTCGTTTCCTACAGTAATTCTAGTAGAATTACTAGAATTCTAATGTAGATGTGGGAACAGATAACTTAGATTATTAGTATCACGTGATCAAACACCACTATCCAGGAAATGACATGTTTCCCCTAGCCCATAACAACATTTCCCAGAAAACTGTCGCAGAAGAGAAACTGACCTTTGGAGTCCAAAGAAGACATAACTGTCCTGGCAATAATTCTCCCCTAACTCCACTTTTTCCAGAGTCTGCTTCCAGCACACTGATTTGACTGCATACACACAGTGAAAGGCAATGGGGAAATTAGAGGATTCCTTACAAAATAAAAAGATCCTAAAAGCACTCACTGGAGTTGAGTTGACACTGACTTCTAAGTTGCTACGGGACCAATTTATTTAAGGAGATAAGGGTATTTTCCCTATCAGGTGAAACACCATGATCTAAAGAGGCCATTTCTTAAAAGTTGAAAGCACCACTAGCCTACACAACTAGCTCAAGGCTCATCTGCACTCCCTTCTTCCAAACTAACATGGCCTTGAGCACCTCTGTTACTGTCAGCTCCAATATTCCATCATGTTTCTGTTTTCACACCCATAGTGCTACTTTGCTCGTTTCCTTTACCAGACTCCCCTGCACCAAGGCACAAGCTGCAGCTCCAAGAACCCACAGAGTTTTTCAGCTTGATCAGAGACAGCTTTGTGACCAGCCTGGCTGCCTGCCCGAGGCCCAACCCCAGCTTGGTAGAGATACCTGTAAGCCTTGCTCACCGTCCCCCCACGGGACAACCCCTTATCCCGGCCATGTGTGACTGGGCAGGGACACGGCACAACACCCACAGCCTGCTCCTTCTGAAACTCAGGAAGTTCCACTCCAACATGAGGAAGAACTTTACATGAGGGAGGCAGAGCAGTGAAACACGCTGACCAGGGAGGGCGTGGAGTCTCCCTCTCTAGAGTCATTCAAAGCCCACCTGCACGCGTTCCTGTGCCACCTGTAACCTGCTCGAGGTGACCCTGCCTTGGCAGGGGGATTGGACTAGGTGATCTCCCTTCCAACCCTAACAATTCTGGGCTTCTACCAGGACGACTCTATTTTAAGGGGAGAAACGAAAGACCAGCCTCTTTTCCCAGGGGGAGTCGCTCCTCTTCCGAGGCACGATGCTCCCCAGCACCCGGGGGCCGCCCCGCGTTCCCCCCCAGCGCCGGCACCAACCTGTCCGGGCCCCGCTCGGCCGGGCGGGTCAGNGCGGGGAGGCAGCGCCGCCCCTCGCAGTCTCCGCTTGGGCCCCCTCGGGCGTCCATCGCCCCCACCCCGCCGGCCCGGCCGCGGTTTCGGCCTCCGCCACCGCGGGGAATTCCCGGGGCTCGGCGCCGCCCCCGCCGCCTCCGAGGAAGTCAACAAACGCCGCTCCCGGTCCCCGCCAACGAGCGGGCGCCGCTCCCGGAAGGAGAGAGGCGGCCCCGCCGCCTGACCGGGAAGGGAGGAGGAAGGGCGGACTGCAAATCCCAGCGTGCAAGCGGCCCAGCCGAGCACCTCGGGAAGCGCGGACCAGCGCTGGCTCCGCCCGGCCGTAGGTGGGATGGGACTGCCGCTGCCGCCGAGCGGCCTGGAAGCTGCTGCGGGTCGGCATTTCCACCTGGAACGATCTCACAGAATCATGGAATTGTTAGAGATGTAAGGGACCTCTAGAGATCATCTGGGCCAAGCCCCCTGCCAAGGCAGGGTCACCACGAACGGGCGTTAACGCGTCCAGGTGGGTTTGGAATTCCTTCAGAAGAAGACTCCACGACCTCCCTGGTCAGCCTTTTGCAGTGCTCTGCTCCCTCAATGTAAAGAAATTCTTCCCCATGTTGAGGTGAAATTTCTTGTGTTTTAGTTCATGGCCATTGGTTCCTGTCCAGTCTCTGGGCACCACCAGAAAGACTCTGGCACCATCCTCTTGGCATCCACGTTTGAGATATTCATATGCACTAATGAGATCCCCTCTCAGTTGTCTCTTCTCTAGACTAATCAGGCCCAGCTCCCACAGTCTCTCCTTAAAAGAGAGGCCCCATATCATCTTTCTGGCCTCCACTGACCCTCTCCTGTAGCTCCTTGCCTTTCTTGTACTGAGGAACACAGAACCGGGCACTGTGCTCTGCTCGTGTCTGGCAAGGGTACAGATGTGCTCCCTGCCAGCGCCCACTCTTCCAGCACCACTGGGCAGTGCTGCTAAAACCCCAATTTTCTCCCTTTTCTGAGGCTCACTGCACTCTCTGCCATCATTCAAAATAAGGCTGTAGCAAAGCAGTGAAGATCAGTGACTTTTAGTGGGAGCTGCCCCTAGTTTGCTCCAAGTACTCCTCAGCAAAGGAGCCCATCCAATTCACATTCTTCAAACTCTTTCCAGCTTCTTGAGAAGTTACACCTGCACACAGCTGAAGAGCTAGTGAGGCATGGTGTAACAATTTACATTCATACTCTTTTTAATTTTTTTTCTCCCTATAAGCCAGAGGCAGAGATGAAAGGCAGTGGATGCTCTGTTGCTACAGCGAGGTGAAAGATCATTGTATGTAACCTCATCTGCCAAAGCCACAGCTTTTGTTCCTCCACCGAGGTCAAAATCAAGCAAGAACAAATCTAAATTGCAGATCAGGACCTCTGTTACAAGGAATAAAAGCAAGCTAATTCAACAAGTCTAACGTAGATCTACAGGGGAGAGCAGCTGTGCTGTTCAAGACTAATTTAAAACTAACAGGAGTTTCCTTTGCGGCTTAAAAACACAAGCAGTTTGCTTTTATGTTGTGAGAGTTCTTCAGCCAAGTCCCAGAGGACTTTTGGCAACTGTGCCACAAAGTCAGCTGGAGCAAGGGAACTGTACTAACATGCCAAATTGATCTATATATGGAAAAATATTGCAATATTGTGTAGTCCTTAAATGCTTTAAGACCAAATGGAAACAGGACCCTTGCTGTGAGTAGGGAATTGTTATTTGGACAAGAATCTAATTTAAAAACCAAAACCACAAGCTCTCCATTAATCATGCTCACTGACCTCAAAACAACTTTTAAAAAAAGTTTGTAGTATACTACCATTACTAAGATTTTCACTATAAGTTTACATTACATGTAAACTGCTTTTTATTTTATCAGCCAAAGTAGTACAATGCTGTTTTCCACTGTATTATTTCTTACCAAGAGCAGCGTATTCAGTTGAAGGGCAAAAAAAACTATTTCCGAGTTAACACCTCCTTGTAACAATTTATATGACATGGATACAGACGTGTTTGTATGTTGTTAATTTACAGAACAGAGGTTTTACAATGTAAATTAGGGTTGATTTGAAATAGTGCCATTATGAAATCCAGAAGGAAAGCACATAAGGATTTGGGCTATCAAATATGCCCACTATTTTTGTGGATAGCATTCACATTTATTTTTAATGATGTATTTAATTTGTAATCTTTTTCCCAGTAAAATACACAGTTGGCATCCTATCTACAGAACAGTTAAACAAAAAAATAGCCCCAAACAATGGCCAGTATTGTAAAACCTGGTGCTACACATTTTAAACCAGCTGAAAAATAGGCAAAATTAACATCAGAATTTTCAAATAGTAGAGGTCTGGTTTTGTTTTCTTCTTTGAAATGTTAAATGTTTGGGTGGACAACAGTTCATCATGTAATTTATCTTTTCTGAAAGAAACATACTTTGATTTCTGAAGAGATAAAAATGAATTTATTATCACCCCATTTGTGCAGAATGTACTAGAACAGGGTATGGATTAAAAAGCTAATTAGAAAGTGTAAAAACATACGTAGTTTAGCTGCATATGGGCATGCATTGTTCTGTTGAACAACTACGGAATAAAAGAAGAGATAATGAAACATATTATTAGATTGACATTTTTCCTGTGACGCGATCATGTTGCTACACAGCTGTTTGTAAGCTGTCCAGCCTAGAGCTTGGAAGCTACCAAGAATTATCTTCTAATTAGCAAGACATTTTTCCCTGTGCTTCAGTCTGACATCCTAATCCCAGCACGTGTTAAGCACATACAAAGGAAACACATTGCCAGGCACAAGCATAAGGCCTGCACAACCAGAACACTGGACTTTTGAAACACAACAAGAAAACCCCACCTAAAGCAAATCCCAGCTCTTTTCAGACTTCAGCAAATAATTCACCATAACAGATGGCCACAAGGGTGTGTGCCAGAACATTTGGTGTCAAAAGGTGTGTCTTTAGCTGAGACTAGTAACTTTCCAGTACTAAATGCATTCCAGTTTCATGACCCATCAGAAAGGTGTGTTAACTAAGTCCATTGTTTGTTTTTCAGATTTATGGGAAGACTATGCTTTGCTACAAAAGAGAAAAGTTAAAAATTCTAGCATGAAAAAAGCCCACTGACCAGCAATCAAATACAGCTTTTTGGTATGAGTAATATTAAATGACACCACATCAGATTTTCACCTAGAAAAATATAAATAGAAGATAAAATATTCAGAAATGTTGAGGTCCCAGGTGACAGTGTGAACCCTTGTAGTGTTTAAAGACAGGTTGGATAAAGCCTTGAGCAACCCAGTCTAGTGGAAGTAGTCCCACGTTGGGGCTGGAGGATCTTTAAGGTCCATTCCAACCCTTTAACATCCCATGATGATTCCATGGCAGTTAAATAACTCTGATGCATTAGAAGTGTGTGCCTAGAACAGCTTACTCCCTGTACTCTGTTGAATTCTCTTGACTACTTCTATTATGTGTGATTTAAATAAGTACAATTAGAATGATACAAAATTCTCATTGCATATAATTAGAACAGAACACACTTGATATAAAAATCAGCATTCCATGAACCACATTATATTAGATTTCACTTTGGCAGATGCAAAGGCTCTGTTAAACACATCTATTTATGCAGTGCGAGTCCTTGCAAATACAAAACTAAGTAATAGTTGCTTTCTTCTGATCCCTTTCTGTGCTTGACATTGTACAGAAGCAACAGAAAGATCACAAAACCTGTCCTGCTCAAAGATTATAGCTTAGCAGTCTTTATACTCTTTGCAATCCTGCACCAGTCAAAGCAGAACACTAAGCTGCATTACAGTAAAAATTTGGAAGTACCAAATAATAATACATGCAATTAAAATCCTTGTGTATTTCTCTAGACTGCTGATAAAGCATAAATAATATTTGAAACAACTCTGCCCCAGCACAAACCAGCACAGTCTGTTCAAGGTCATTAGTTAGCAGTAGACGTAGAAAAAAGTGAAAAGAACCCACAACAAACCAAGCCCAAATCACTACACACTGTTGATTTCTGAAGTGCATTGTTTATGGATTTATAAGAAATCAAGCCCTTTATTAGACATGAAAAGAAAAAGAAAGTCCATGCAGTAACATGTGCTCTGCAAGATCATGGGAACGATGCTAGACTTGCCAGAATGACTAAACTTTGTGAGGTGACTAGACTGGTATTTTTTGGTCTGTCTATCTTGACAGATGCAGGCCATACTGGAAGATAAATCTTCATGTTTTTGGTGATTCTGGCAGGCAGCTGGAACTTTTTCTGTCCTGGCTATTGTTACAAGGCCTCTTCAGGAAGGCTATGAAAGGAAGGATTTTGTCAGGAAAACCCATGAACGCCAGAGGTTTAGTCCAAAAAAGAGATAGAGGAATCCTTCAACTTTACTAGAATAAAGGGAGAGAGTCCACTGGGGCACACTTGCTGGGTTTTCTCTCTCGAGGTTTTGGAGGGCTCAGCCTCCTTTTACGCTGAACTCCTGGCTGCATTTTTCCCTCTTCTTTCCCCATTTCTGAGATACCAGCAAGGTGCGGCCTTCCTGAACTGTCTACCGCATATCCTCCCTTGAACCTAATATTTTACCCCAAAGTTCAGGCTTGTGCAGACCCCCTTGTTTGTTCCAGGAGCCAAGTTGTCTGGGCTCTGCAACAAACCTGTTGCGCAAAGTCAGTAGAGACACAAGACCTATTTTGAAGGTGTTAACACCCATACCTTTACCCAACAAATTGCTTGTAAAGACATTAGCTTTCCTCTCAAATTGATAACACAAAAAAAAAAAAGGAAAAAAAAAAGAAAAAAAAAGGTCTCTCTGGGGGAAATTATTTAGGATATGTTTATACTTTGTAACTTTATTAGGATTTTTTTTATTAAAATGCAGAAGCATAACGGGATAACTTTATGACTGGCAAAGAGCAAGTGAAGACTAAGAACAAAAGAAAAGCAAAGCCCACCTTCATTTTCTTAACAAAAGTGGTACATTTTCCTTAATTAATTCTGAGGTATTTACAGTCCCCTAAGAAAACTATGACTAAAAACCCCCACATAGGCTTAGTCCTGTTATGAGGGACAGCTATGGGTGACAGTTCCAGTGAATCAAATGTTTTATGGACACTACCCTGGAAGAGCATCTTTCTTGTGAACCTTACATCATATACATTATCCCTATTGCAATAGCAAATGGCCTTGCAGAATAATTTCTAAAGGTTTTGTTAAAAGGATTTGAAAAAGAGCTGTAAAGCTGGTTTTCACCAGTCAGGGCTTGCTGACTTGGGCACCAGTGGTTCCTGTGCTGGATAAGGTCATGAATACAAGTTTCTGACTAAGAACTGTCTTAGCAAGCTGCCAGCAAAGATGAAGCTCCAAATTAAAAAGCTGACAAGCTCCGAGACTGCTGCTGGGGTCCTGTCCCCTCACACCCGGCGCTCCCGCATCGTTTTCCCTCCCATCACTCCGTGCTCCGGCCGCCGGACGGGCGCTGCCTGACGGGTTCAGCGAGCCCGTGAACAGTTGCGGAAATGCCCGCAGAGTGCTGGGCAGCGGCCGAGGCCGCGGGTCGGGGCGGAGGCGCGGGGGGCACAGCGGCCCTGCCCAGCCCCGTTGTCCCGGCCGCGGCTGCTGGCGGGGAGCGCCGNAAGCCCTTTCCCCTCAGTGCCCGGTTCGTCCCAGACTCTCTGGCCGACGGCGCGGGGAGCAGGGCCGGTGATGCCGCTCAGTGATACCCGGTTGGCCCCTCAGCAGGGTGGCCAGAGGGCTCCGGCCGCGGACAGGGCGGTTCCGCCTCCTCCCCTGGCTTCAGGTGCCCCCGGATGCTCAGGTGCGGCTTTCCGTGAGGCGATGGGCGCTGCAGGAACATCGCAGGTACCGCGCCCGCTCCGGTTCGCTCGGGAAGCAGCAGCTCTGGAAGCAGAGCAGCCCCGAGCGGGCAGGCAGAAAGGAGCCCCGGGAGCCCTCCCACCCTGAGCGACCTCCCTTCATCCCCCTCGTCCAGAACCGTAACAGGTTGAAGAAAAAGTGGTTGATCATAGGAGCTTAATGGCTGGGGGTGGTTTTGGCTCTTTTTCTTGTTTTTCTTTTTCTTTTTCTTCCTTTTTTTTTTTTTTTTCTTTTCTTTCTGTTAGCAGGCTCCTTAGCAAATCTGAAGAATATATTTTTAATCACTATAGGTTTATGTATGTTTATGTTCCTTGAGCCTAATGGTGCTGCCTTGGTGAATTAGCTGCAATGGTGAATCCTTGCAAAGAACAGATGCTCTGGCAGATGAAAAACATTAAGTTCCTAATAAGGAAGAAAGTACTTTAAAGAAGCTAAAAATATAAAATACTGAAGATTCAGTTTTTATCATCATCTATAATTTAAAGAGGAGAGGTGGTTTTTGATTGACAAAATCAGTGTCAAACCTTTTACTGAATTCATCTGAGCTCAATTTCTCTTGCTGTCTCCTTAATGATGTCCCCAAAATCCCCCAGAATCTGAAATGCTGAATTCTTTTGTGCATTAAAATCAAATATCTCTTGTTTGTGCTTAAGCAAATATTATTTTAAATTATTCTTACTTTGTCCCTTCTCTACTTTGAATTTTAAAACAAAATATTGGTCCTTATTGCATTCAGTAAACTTGATTAATTTTTCTTTCTTTGTAGCTAAGACACATCTATCAGGTTTGTTCTGTGTATCAAATGAAAGAACTGTCTGTTTGAAGCCTTGTACAATTTTACAAATGTCTGGAAAACTCTTGGAACTTCTATTCTGACTTTTGTGTGATGTTGACAGAAGGTATATTTGTGTGTGAATGAAAAGAGAAAGGAAACAGAAAGTGGTCTGTCCAGAACTCATTTGGTGGTAAAGATCATGCTTTGGAGTGGTCACTCATGTTTTTTAAAGGAAACTCTCTCCTGAAAGAAAATCTTGTCAACAAAATGCATAAACTCTGAAGCACTGCCATTGTCACTCCAAAGGTGGCAATTTATTGCCATCATCTTTTTCACAGTTTGTACAGAAAAATGTTTTGCATTGGAAAGGAATCAGGGATGAGGGGAGGAAGCTCAGAGTATGACCAGAGTTTTGCTATTGACTTAGTATGGTATCAAGCTTATTAAACATTAATTTTTTTAATTGACATTTAATTATTTGTACCTTTTTCTTATCTATTTCCTGCATGCATTTAGTTTTATTCTGCAGTGCCAGTAGGATGTGGCACAAATGGGCCGGGATGAAGCATAATCAGATAATTTCACTATGATAAAGAAAACATAAAACTACTAGTACTAAGCAATTCATAAGCTGAATAAAGAATACTTTTATTATCAAGCTAGTTGTTAGCTCTGGATTAATTTGTCTGTCAAATGTCTCCTAAATTAAAGCTGTGTCTCTCTATTCTTTCTTTCATGGATTACAGCAGAAGAAAGTGGTAAGAGCTAACAGTACCCTCAGAACATTCTACTGTGCTGAGACAGCTTCCTGTAGCAAATTGTTTTTTGCCTGATTCCACAGTCAAGAATTCTAATCAATGTTTTCTTTCCTTGTGAAATGCTTTTACTGTCTTGTATAACTCTTGGTTTTAATTGCTATTTAGGTTCATGACTTAGGGTTAAGTTGTGTAGCATCCTCTGTCACATTATTCATAACCCTTCTTATAGTAAGTGTCGCGGTGCGCTCCTCTTGCCTTCCTGGCTAGCCCCGGCACACCAGCAACACAAATGGTACAGCTCTGTCCTCGGGAGGACCTTGCTGATCCTTTGGGCTCTTGGCAGCTCCTAAGGACTCGGGTGGCTGTGGTGAAGAACGACAGGAGGTCTTTCTGAGGGGACAACAACCAGGAGTTATTGGACACGTCTGCAAAGGAGGCCACTCATCTCCCAAGGTCTCAGCCTCAGAGAGCCCCGAACATCCTGGTACGGCAGTCTTTACTGGGGGGAGGAGTAAGGGGCGGAACCAGGGAAAGGACCAATCAGGGGAAAACAGGGAGTGGCTCTCAAGGACAGTGTGGCAGACAAATCACAAAGGGAGGGAGGGAGCTCCCCAGGGCCCTGCCCAATCAGCTGGTGCCTTCCCTGGAACCTTCTAGAGGCAGGGAGAGGCCTCATGATAAGGGACAAGCCCTAGGGGCAGGGAATGCAGGGGATTGACAAATGGGTTTGAGGAGTATACAACTTTGATGGATGAGTGAAACCAACAGAAGGACGGGAACACACAGAGGGGTGTGCAGAATGAACCATGGGGAAATAACTGGGGTACAGAGAACTCTGAAAATACAAAGAACTGAATGTCATATACAAACTCAATAGAAAACATACAGGAAAGCACCACCACAATAAGGTTTTACATTGTATGAGTGCTGTTGTCATTTCCAGTTACAGATTTATAAAATGTCAAAATACAAAGTAGAGGAATGGTCAGGACTTGCAGCTTTTTGAAGAGGTTAAATTGTCTGAATTCAAAAACTACCATGTCCCGCCCCATAAGCACTGCCCTCACTTGTGGAAGGCACTGCAGTAGGTGGTACCTAATGTTTTGTTAGTGTCTAGCAGTTGTAATCAGGGTACCTGAGCCAGAGACATCTGTTGACTCTGGGCAGTCACAGCAGTGTGTTCTGGTGGCATTTCAGCTGAGCAAAGGGAACTCGTCTTGAGCACACTGAACTTGTTAGTTGCAACAAGTTTAAATTTCCACATGCCAGTATGATAAAACCAGTTAAAATTCCATTACTCTTTCCTGACTAAGCTTTTGAATTTTATTTCAGTGTTAATCCTGAACTGCTCATCTCTCAGTTGTGAGTATTTAGAATTGGAAATTTAGCTACTTTTTTAAGCTAAATGTCTTCAGAACTTGCTCAAATGCAGGTTTCCCTGCTGTTTGGACGTTTCTTTATAGATTTCTTGTACAAATCTTAGAGAAACACATTAAGTAAGCAAAAGGAAGGGATAAAAATTTGTAGGGTTTATTTTGTGGTTTTATTTGATTGTCTTTTTTTTTTTTTTTTTGGAGGGGAGGAAGAGGTGTTTTGTGAGGAAGTAGACTATAGGAAGGAAATGTTTGTATTCCTTATTCATGGAAGTTATTAAGGAGTACTGTGATAAATAGATGATTTGGTACTATAAAAAGAATGAGTGAGTAATTTTCTGCTGAGATAGTTACATTAATTAGAGACTGGCTTAATAAGCCTCCAGTTCAGTGATACACACTGTAAATGCTTTGTATTCTCTAGTCTTCCCTAACCAATGGAACTCTTTTTCAACAGCTTCAATATTTTAAACATCTTAATTGAGTTCAAGAAAATTGTCACTGTTCAGCTCAGGAAAACGGAATAACTCTTGTGGGGCCTTTGGATGATAACAAAAACATTGTCCTGCTAAGGGGTATAGATCTCATTCATGGATGGGAAGGTCCTTTGGCATAATTTTCCATCTCTGTTTTCTACCAGTTAAATACTGATGAGCCAGTCAAGTTCCAAGACTGCGGTTTCAAAGCCATTAGTTAGTAAGTGTGATGTGGAAAGAAATGCAGAGAGATGTTCCAGTCCAGTCTGCTCTTTGATTGAGCTGCAACATGTTCTAGAAGGCCAAGAAAGAGAATTCATTTTGTTAATTTTGGAGGAATAACCACAATTCAGGATAGACTAATGTACTTCTCAGAAAAGCATTTTCCTGGGTTTTTTTCCATCTTTTTTGTACCATGAGAAGAAGGAGAGTTGTAGACAGAAATACTGTACTGAAGGTAGGCTTCGTGTTCTTGGGCCTTTCTCTCTTCTTCCTCTATTTTTTTCTACTGGGCTCTTGTGTGAGACTGCATTTATGGATGTTTTTCCTGATCATCTGGAATGTATATGACAGAAAAATAAAAGAGCATGGACCAGGCATCCAGGCATGTCATCCAGATATCAAAATATATTGTTGATTTTTAATTTTTTTTAAATTTCTTTTTCTTGCATGCATGTACCAACAATATTCTGTAGTTGAAGTACTTAAACCAGTCTTGGGTTCAAGTTGTGCCTATTGTGCTCCCTGATCACTGCACTGACCTTGTGATGTAGGCAGAGGCTGGTGCTGTCATACTTGATTGCATTATCAAAGCATTTAATTTTTTAAGAAGACTCTCTTCCTTTGTCCTGTATTCTGATTTGACAAAACTAAAATATCTTCTATGGTATAGTAATGCATCTGTGATAAAAGAAAACAGGTCTGGTTTTGTAAATTAAAAAATGAGTGAAAATGGTAGGCTATGTAATGATTTTGTTGTTGAAATGTCATTAATGTTCATATAATTAATTCTGCATTTTAAATATGTGATATTCATTTGAATCTAAGAACTATGGAGAAATGGAGACCTCAAGGAACTGTATTGACATGTGTGTATTAGATAATCCTGCTTTTTTTTCCACAAAACTTTCTTGCCTTTTTTTCTTTCTACCTTCTTCACAAGGGGATAGAGAAGTCAGTAGCTGGAATAATGTATTGCTTATGCACTGACTGACAGTTTCCTGGTATCCTTGTGGTGTGTAAAGATAAAATGCTTTTGTTGCAAGGTGTTACTTTTAGATCATAAAAAGAACTATAAATAACTTTACTGATAAGTAAATTTTTGTTGAAAAAAATCTGTTGCATTAGTTGTTAGAACTCAGGGATTTTTAAAAAATTTAGAGTAAATAGAGTTTGACACTTTGTAATGAAGGGTTTGCAAAGTCTTTACTTTCCTATGGCTGAAAAAATGAAAAATTATCTATATAAAGTGTGGGTTTGTACTGAAAATGGAAAGTGTTTAAAGCAGCGACTGAGGATGCAAGTTTGTACAACTCAGCCATGGTATTGCAATATGGACACTCATCCATATTTTAAGTGTTGGATTTCTGACAAATATCTTTCTGAAGAGAATGAGCCCCATAAGAGTGGAAGTAATTAGATCTGTCTGGAGCTTCTTCTAGGAAACAGTTCTGGGAAAAATATGCTGATAACCAAGGTAATATTACAAGGGATATAATCCTGATTTTTCGGTTGTCCTTTTTTTTTGTCAAGGCATGCACATACTTGCTTTGTATTATATGCAGAAATATTTTTGATGTGCTCTTTTTCTCAAGAGTATGAAAAATAAAAATTAGTTGTAGAAAACCACTTGGTATTATTTAAATCACTGCTAAATCTGTCTTCCTTTACTGGGGTCAGGATGATTGATATCAAATTTTCAGCATCAGTGTATTTTTTAATTAGATTGTTCTTCATGTTGTCTCCATTGATACCTATTTAACTTTGCTGACTAATGTTTTTACGAAGTCTCTATTGTGATTTCCATCTTCTAATACCAGTTGCCTTTGAGCAAAGCTGACTTTTCTGATGATCTAAGACTTGGGTTAGGGTGTATAGAAACAAGAGGAACACGCAAACTGATCTCATCAACAGAGCAAAATCTGACTTGACCTCCCCACCCCACCCCTGCATTTTCCAAAGCTTTTTATTCCTTGAGGCTTTCTATTAGTTTTACTCTCTTGGAAACCATACCAGAATCTCACCTACAAATGAATATGCTGAACTCTTGCAAACTTCTGTCCGATGCTCTCTAGCAGACAACTGTTCCCTGCCCATTTCTCTGGAGAACCTCATCCCCAGCACTCACCTCTCTCACACAGTGCCCACAGCACAGCTCTGTTTAGAGCTCCCAGACACTCCTATGCCCTGGCTTGTCATTCCCAAACCTCTTGGCATTGATTCTAAACAGCTGTGGAACTTCTGGAGCAAAGGTTACCTCTTGCTTGCCAGCTGCAGCTTTGACAGATGCCTGGCCCTTTGCTGTGGAACAGGAAAGCTTTCTAAGTTCTTCTGTGGATTTTGCTTTTATAACAGAGTTAAGAACACAGGTAATACAAAACATGCATTTTACATGTTATTCTAGTAGAAGTTCTTTCAATTGAAGTTTTGCAATCATTATTTGTTTTGGGGCAGGATGATCCCAAATTGAGAAAAATTGCACAACTGTGATGTTTGTATCATAGTACTTTTGGATTTTCACATCAACAGGTCCTTCAAATTCATTAGAAGGATTTCTGAATGTCTATAAATGCAATCACAATTGGAAGATTGATCAATGAGGGGTCTTCAAAGTTTTTTATCTTTACTTTCTGTGCTTTTAAATTATAATGAGCCTAAAGTAATGAAAAAAAAATGAACAGCTAGTGTGTCCTGCTACTGCAGGAACAGCAATGAAATGGGAAAACTAAATTTGCTAAATTTATCAGATTGGACTTGCTCTCTGTTGGTATAGAGGTTTATCACAAAATTCAGATGAAGTCAATGTGGATTATAATTGCTCACCTATGAGAGCTTTCAAAGTAAGATAAGGATTTTATTTCTTCCTCCTAATGCATTCCATGCAGTAATTGATGGCAGCAGAGATACGGATACATCTCCCAAATAGACTTCCTGTGAAGGCATTTTTTCTTTCAGTTACTTTTTAGGGTGCTCTGACAAACTTAGCTCCAATCCAGTCAACAGGCAGTGCATGGTGTACAATTTAGATGTCTTTGTTAAAGCTATCATGCTGAATTCCTGGTTACTCTTTGTTCCAGAGCTTGGGTTGCACCAAAACACATTAACAGTTATTCCAAACTCTTTTAAGGTTGGGAAAATATCACATTAGGCACACATGATTGATAGAATATTTTCAGATATGAGTTACTGTATATAGCTACACTTAAAGGTAGTTGGAAACTGATTTTTCACATTATATAGGTATTAACAGACATAAGAATAATACACTAATTATTCTGGGAATTTTGAGATTTTTCAACTGTCAAAAGTTGAAAAGTGAAACTGTGTTTTAGAAGTGGCTTGAAAAATTCCATTCAAAAGTAAAATTTAAGTACAAAGGAGATTGAAAAATGAAAGTTACACTCACAGTCTATCTGAAAGTACACATGCATACAGTAGCGTAACCAAAGCTGTAGGTTCAATTTGGCAAAAAAGAAGGTACAGAAACATGACTGAAGTTCCTATGATCATGAAAGAAGTGGATAAAAGAAATGTGGAAATGTTGCTTGCTAAATCTCACAGTACTAAAACTAGATGGCATTCAATTAAGGTAGTTGGAGGTGAATTTAAAACAGACAAGTGAAGTGCTGCTTTATGCAGTAGGCATTGAACTCTTGGAATTTACTGGAGATTGTGTAGACAGCTAGTACATGTGGGTTCAAAAAGGAATTGTCATAACCAAAGTAATTACTTAGTAAGAACAGAAGTAGGCAAGTGTGTGTTTCTAACGTTCCTAACCCAACACTTGCAGGTGCTGTGGGAGTGTGCTGGAAGAAATTGGTTGGATGTGTGTTCTCCCCAATCACAGCATTTCCTTTTGCTACTTGAAGAGCTGTGCTGTGTGGATCTTTTGTCTGACTTAGCAGTGTTTACATTTTAAATATTCAGTTTTTCTCACCAAAATATTTTTTTACTTATGCTTGCTGGCAATCTCATAGGAGCTTAAAACTGATATAAAACATAAAGTAATGTCTAAATTACTTGCAATTTTTGGGGGATGTGTATTAATTTTTTCTTTTTATAGGCATTTGGAACATCAATATGCATTTCTTGTCAGTGTATACTAATGAAAATGTCAGATATTTACCATAAAATAAAACTATCTCATGACTATTCCTTTGACTGCTTTTGAGTGCTTGCCAGAGATTAGACTGTGGATATAATTTTGTTTTAATAACTTCATGTTGGGTAGCCCTGTACTCTAGTTTATCCAGATTTGTGCCAGAAAAAAATCAAAATGAAACCTCTGTCTTACTTATTTTGGAATTCTGAAAGTAATATAGCTTATGGATATTTTAAGAGAGTATGTTTTGTGTGCTGTCATCAACTGCAATCTATTCTTCCTTCTGTTCAGTGTATCAGCACTTGTTCATCAGTGGCAAGCATGTTTGTTCTGGAAGATGTTACTTCTTACATCCCACTTAGAGGAGCAAAACTCAGAGAGCTCAAAAGTGCAATCTTTTTCTTTTTTTTTCTTTTTTTTTCTTTTTTTTTTTTAATATTATTTGAACCATTTTTTAAATGACCTTAATTTTCAATAAATCAATAATGCCTTGCGAGATAGTTGCTATGTTACCCACAGCCAATGCCTGCTTGATTTATACTGATAGAAACAGCAGAATGCCAATATATTCATACAGGAGTCTGTAAGTCTCAATATTCACTTGTTTGGGCTAGAAACTGTCGAAGTGCTGTCATTTTTGAATGTTCAGGCATAGCACAGTTTTCTATCTGTGGATATGTACCTGTGCATACATGCATACTGATAAATTGTAATTTTGAATCTTGAAACTAAAAAGAAATTGGTTTTAAATAAATAAAAATAGTCCTGAGAGATGTAATATTTTGTGCAGAAGGGAGTCCTTGTTAATTTAAAAGAAATATTCTGTAATATTACCATGAACTTTTCTTATTTTTGTATAAGTTTACTAGCCCAAGTATGAATGTCCTTTTTTATTGTTTTTATTTAGTTTTCAGACTGCCATTATAAGGGGAAAAATCTGAAAAGGTGCATTGAGTTTGTGTATCAGGGTCTTGCTAAGGGGGAAGCTACAGGGCTGGCTTCTGTGAGAAGCTGCTGGAAGCTTCTCTCAGTTCCAACAGCACCAGTGCCAGCCTGGCTCCAGGAGGGACCTGCCACTGCCCAAGGCTGAGCCCAGCAGTGATGGTGGTAATGCCTCTAGGATGACAGATTTAAAAAGGAAACAAAAGGGAAAACCAATTTAAGAAGGGGAAAAAACTGCTGTGAAAAGGTAAGAGAGAGTATTGAGAATACATGAGAGAAGCAACCACAGACAGCAAGGTCACTGGAAAAGGAGGGGGAGGAGGTGTTCCAGGCACAGTCACAAATTCCCCTGCAACCTGTGGTGCAGCCCATGGTGAGGCAGCTGTGCCCTTCAGCTCAGGGAAGTTAAGGCTGGATCAGAGATCCACCTGCAACATGTAGAGGACCCCACACCAGAGCAGGTGGATACATGAAGCAGACTGTGACCCTGTGGAAGCCTGTACTGGAGCAGGCTCCTAGTAGGACCTATGGACCCGTGTAGAGAGGAGTCCATACTGGAGCAGGTTTGTTGGCAGGACTTGTTACCCAAGGGGGAACCCATGCTAGAGCAGCCTGTGCCTGAGGGATTGCACCCTATGGGAGGGACTCATGATGGAGGAGTTTGTGAAGAACTGCAGCCTTTGGGAAGGACTCATGTTGGAAAGGTTCATGGAGGACTGTCTGATATGGGATGGATCCCATACTGGAGCAGAGGAAGAGTGTGAGGAGTCCTCTCCCTGAGGAAGGAGTGGCAGAAATAGTGTGTGATGAATTGACCATAACCCCTATTTCGCGTCCCCCTACTCTGCTGGGAGGAGATAAGGAAAAATAGTATTTAAGCCTGGAAAGGAAAGAGAAGTAGGGGGAAGGTGTTTTAAGGTTTGGTTTTATTTCTCATTACTTTGATCTGATTTGTAATGAATTAAACTAAGTTCCCTGAGTCAACTCTATTTTGCCTGTGACAGTAATTGCTGAGTGACCTCCCTTGTCCTTATCTTGACCACAAACCTTTTGTCATGTTTTTCTCCCCCGTCCAGCTGAGGAGGGGAGTGACAGAGCAGCTTGATGGGCACCTGGAAGCCAGCCAGGGTCAACCCACCACAAAAGGCCATCTGTCTTTTTATGTCTCTGATAAGTGTTGGAGTGGTTTCTTTAGGAAAGATAGCATGTTGTCACTGATCTTTAGAGCCTCCAACAGATTATTAAACATACAGGTGTAGAGTGTAGACAGATAGGCCCCCAAGCAGAGCTGGCAATTTAAATTGTTTCCAGTTTGTCTTAGATTGGCTGAAATTATTTTTTATGTGCTTGTAGACAAACGGAACCTTTGGCCTTTATGAGGGACCAGAAGTATTTGTCAGGTGTCTGATACAACTTGTGCTTAATTCACCCTGTTTATGTATTTCTTAATATACTCATTTCTGGGTTTTTTCAGACATTTCAATTCTTTTTCTCAATAAAGCTGTGTCTGTTCTTGTAGAGAGGAAAAAAGTTCTTAAAGGAATTACTGTGTTCTTGCCTTTGGCTGAAGCATATCTCACAGCAAAGATTGTGATGAAGCTTGCCATGCCACTCTGCTAGACAAGCCAGATTACACCTGAGATTAGTAGTCTTCTAGACTTCTTTCATAGAATTTTTGTGAATACCTGTCTGAGAAGGTGATTACCTACAACACTGATTGGCAGCAAAATTAACTCCAAATGGGTACTATACATGAGGTCTGTGGAGCATTCCTCCAAAAGTCCTCAGAACCATCTGCTTGTGAGAACTCCAAGATAACATGCTCCAGGACTTTATTTTAATTTTCACATCCATCTGTTCTGATCATTAGACACATCTGATCTCCCTGTTGGAGAGGCTGTCCCTGACCAAGAGGGGCAGGGTATGAGAAGGAGCTTTATGTAAGTGTTCCAGAACTCTGACCCCTCTCCGTCTGTCCTCCCCTCAAATCTGAGCAAGAGGTGCATCTTTCAGCAGCAGGCACAAACAAGAGTGCTGTGTTTTAATGCACATAAAGGAGTATATATATTTTCAGCACTTTGGGACTGATGTTTACCTTCTCAAGTACATCTGATGGCAACTTTGCCAAAGGTTTGTAAAAGCCTACCAGCAGGTCTCAACTGCAGGTTTCAGAATTTCACAGGTGCTGCTTAGGCTCTGGTATTACCCTGAGCTTGCTATTCAGGACGGGCCTTGATCTACCTGTAGACAAAATATGACCTAATGATAGGAAGTATTCACAGTTTCTGCTGCCAAGTATAAGTGGATAGAAACTTGGTCGTGAATAGTTTTGTGTTGGATTTACTTTTGTGAGTTTCTGTCAATAGCAGTGTTAATCAGACAGGTACAGTGTGAATCACAACATATCAAAATGGCTTCTATACGGATCTGACAGTGGCAGCATTCACATTTTCCCACCTCTCCGCAGTATCTCCTTTCCATACAGAGAAAAGGCTGTCTGATCCTTATCCTTACATCATGGCTTAGTGCATGCAAGACTGACTATAATTGACTTTCTAATTCAAGAGGCTCTCTGGAAATGCATATGTTGTACAACTTTATGTGTGGGACAAAACACTTATTTGTAGCAGAGCAATGTAGTCCCCCTCCTTCTGTATGAATGCAGTAATATTATTTATTGTGTATCTTTAGTTTCTTTGGCCTCTTGTTTGGGTACTTCTGTCTTCTCTCTCAACTTACTTATGCCTTGACTAAGAGTTTTATGAAAGGTGATAGTACTTCAATCCTTTTCACAGAAGTAACTCTGTTACATTACTTCATCATTGTTGCTGAGAATTAGATTTTTTCCTTCTGAAAATGTTCAGAATTAACATTTATTTATGTTGCTGAAGGCTGCATTTTTATTACTTAAAAATATAGAAATGGGAGATTTTTAATCCTAAGAAAATTTAGGATTGAACTTAATAACAAGGGAGCATTACTTATGCTCATTTTATTTTGTTAATATTATATTCTTAACAAGGTTGTAATTTGCTTAAAAAGTTGATGAATATGATTTGTAACACTACTGAGCTCTTGTCATATGTAAGCTTCTTTTAGGCTGTTAAATCAAAAAGTAATTGAGATTTCAGGAGAAGAAAAAACCCTTATAAAAGTTGTGTGGGACTTTCTAAAGAAGTGATACACTTCTGTGGTTATTGTAAGCAGATAAAGTGGGAGAAATTCAACAAATCTAAATGACAGTAAGTAGACGAAATAGTGCAGTTTTTTAAAAGCTCGTTCTGTTACTTTATTCATTTTTATTCAAGAAATACTGGTTTTCTGATTTAAAATTTCTGATGAGTAGAATAATTTTAATTTTTTTATATTAGAAGTTTTCACTTGAATAGGTATGTCAGTGACCACGTTATCCAATATATTTATGCGTTGAAGTTCAACACTAACTTTAATAGGATCAGGCTCCCCAGGGAAGTGGTCACAGCACCAGACTGACAGAGTTCAAGAAGTGTTTGGACAATTGTCTCAGGTACATGGTGTGACTCTTGGGGATTTTTCCTGTGCAGGGCCAGGAGTTGTACTCAACAATCCTTTTGGGTCCCTTCCAACTCCATATATTCTGTGATTCTGATTTGCCTTTAAAATTAAATATTTATTCTCTTCACAAACCTAAACGTAAGTAAGTGGAAGTATCTATAGGACTTGAAATCTTGTGCTATAGTGTGAGAAATTCAACATACCTTGCTCTTGTAAGGATCTCAAAATAAAATTTCAGTCTTGCTTTAGCCATGATGAGCAAAATTGCTCTTAAAAGTTCCACAGAGCCAAAATGAGGGTTAGGAGGAAGTTCCATTCCAGCAGGGTTTTCAAATAAAAAGTTATATTTTGTTTCTGAGGCATGAGTCTTTAGGATTCCATGTCCTTGTGTCTGCTAGAACCATAGAGTTTGCACATCATGAAACCCAAATCCAATTCCATTCACAGCTGAAGGCACATTATTCGGGTAGTCTGTGACTTTTTAGATTCAGATTAGGCTTGAAATTTAGTCTGTTTTCCTCAATAATTTAAGTCGCATTTAACAGTTTTAATGAACATTTAATGTCTGTTTTAATGATAGAACAGCATTTGAGTCAGCTTTCTATTTCATATATCACTAATTACCTCACTTAAATTTAAGAATACTCATTTCTATATAGAGAGCCTATATGTAGTGTTAAATATAGTGTTACACTTCTGATTTTATTCCTCCTGCCCTCCATCACTGATCACTTCTTCAGGGTCTCTGTTTTTTATATCGAAGGCAAAACAAATGGTCCTCTGCAGCGCAGTGTTCTGGACTGCGCTTAGACCGTGTGACCACGAGATGTCACAGCCCAGCTGCGTGTGCGGAGCTCGGCTTCACCCCACCGACTGCCTTCCCTGCCCCTGTTCGCGAGGAGCGTCAAACACCACCCCCTCCCTATATTGTCTTCGGAAAAGTATTAATTTCCTAATGGCAAGTATTTCTGTCTTCAGCTGCCTTTATCATTTGCTCTCCATTTGCTAACTTGGTAGTCAAAATACTTTGTCTGTTCTGTGACAAACATTCACTGGACTCCCTTCACAGCTGTACTGTTATGCTTTTTTCCCTCAAGCAACTGCTTCTCCTATTGTTGTAAGTCTGTATTTGTGTGAGAACATAGAAAATAGGAAATAATAAAAAACCTCTTCACTTTCTCTATGCCAGCCAAGACTTAGTATACCTCCATTTTACGATCTTGTCAGCCATCCCTTTTCTAAGGCAAAAAATTTTGCCTTATGTCGTGGTACTTGAAAGGTATTCTCTACCTTGATTCCTCCTCACCTCTCTCTTTTTTGTTCTGTCTTGTTCTTGTGGACCAAAAAAGCATGCAGCCTGTAAGATTTGGGAGCTTTGTGAAATCAAGCGGTGGCATGATGATGTGTTGCTCTGTTCCATCTCAGTAATTCCAAATACTTGATTTCCTTTTCTGATTGCTCCTGAACATTGAACCAATGATTTCATAGAGTTGTCATAACTTCATGGTCATGTTTAAGTGTCAATTTTTCAGCTTGTCATGTTTATAAAGGTAATTTTTTCCCCCATATTCATCACTTTTAAATTTTAATTTATTCTGTATTTCATCTGACATTTTATTGCCCAGTCAGGACTAGAAAGTTGTGTAAGTTTTTTTGCTATTTTTTGGTTGGTTTGTTGATGTTGTTTTTCAGTTCCTTATTCCCATGCCTTTCCACTTTCTGAACAATTTCCACTTTCTGGAACAATTTAGTACCAATATTTCAATTGAAATATTAGAAATTATACTTAGAAATACTTAGAAATTCCCTTCATTGTTTACTCACTTTTCCAGATAGTTTATGCACATGTTGCACAAAAAAAGCCCAAGCAGAGACCATTTTTGGATTCATTAGTGAAAAGTCATTACTGAGAAAACAGGCCAAAAATTTTTTTACCCTTTTTTTTTTTTTTAGTCATTGGCTTAGTCATCTGAGGATCCATAAACCATGACATTCTTACTTGTCTTAAGAGTCTATAGTGAGGAACTAAGTGCCTTTCAGAAATTCAAGGTTGTTTTAACCTGATTTCTTTGTCAAGATACTTGCAGACTTCTTCAAGGAGTTTGAGTGGAAGTAATGATCTTTACATCTGTATTAATTCTCTATGATAAGATGTGCTTCAGTATGCCCATCGTGTGAAGGGTCTTTGAAAAGCAGTGTTTTTCCAAAGCAGTGATTCAGCAGCATTGCACAGATCCATTTTCTCCATACTAGTAGCATCA
Organism: Pycnonotus jocosus; assembly: GCA_013400435.1. Lineage (NCBI taxonomy): Eukaryota > Metazoa > Chordata > Aves > Passeriformes > Pycnonotidae > Pycnonotus > Pycnonotus jocosus. Next base: position 488,316 of record VWYP01017012.1, read on the forward strand.
CCCCAGCACTATATCTGAAAACTCATCTGGTACAGCCTTTACACTCTCACTGTGGATGTTTCCTCAGCCATGCCATTATCTATCTCAGTTAAATAAATCCAATGTTCAGAAAAAGCAATGAAATAGGAAGAGTATTTTTTGGTGCAGGTTATTTTGGAAGAAAAATGGAAGTACTTTTCTGTGTGTTTTTTTTCATCTGGTTGGTCGGTTTCGTTTTTCTTTGGAATTGTGTTTGGTCCCTATGCTCTGAAAGTGGGGTTTTTTTTCTGGGTTTTGGGTGAATAGTTCAACTTCTGAAATCCTGAAGTCTCATTTAGCATCAATCTGTATGTATCATTTCATTTTCGCAATGCTTTAAAAATATCAAACTTTAAAAAAATATATATATTTATTACTACAGACATTATTTTATGTGGATGGGGTGCTTATAGAACTGAAGTATCAGTTTGCTTTTTCTCGAGGAGACATGTTGGGCTCTCACAGAGCATCATTCTATCCTATTTTCCTGAAAAACTTAACCAAATATTAGGTACGTACCTAATTGGTACATCTTCACTGGTAAGTCTGATTGAAGTTCCTGTCCTGGATTTGAATTATTCTACATACTGTTGCCTTAACTGTAGGTGAACAAATCAAAATATGTGGAGTAGCCATGAGGGTGTTAATGACTCTTCTTCAGTAGCCAGCACCTTAATCAGAAATTCTGCTTAAATACTATGCTTTGTCTTTTGTTGTTTTTTGGTTTGGTTTTTTTTTTAATATATTTTTCCTGTGTTTAACTGCAGAATAGCTTATACTACCTTATGTTCTCTGCATCTACTGAGGTCTTTGAAGGAATGTAGTTTCCTTGCTAATGATGATTGTTGCCTAAGAATTATCACCACCAATTTTCTGCCACTTCATCTTCTGCATCAAATTTTACTTTGCTCAAGGTAACATCACAGTTGAAGAGATTTAACTCAGTGTGTGGTCACTTCATTCTCAGACATTTCCAAGTTATTGTTTATGAATGCTTTTAAGAACAATGCCACTGGAGGAGGAATTCCCATCCTTTATTTGGAGTCCTTGCTCTAAAATAAAAGGAAGATTGAAATGAAGCTGTCAGAAAGGGAATTTCCAGTTGATCATGCCAGTTTACAATATACTCATACTTGGAAATATGATTTAAGACAAACATTTAACTTTCAAATGTTCATTTCAGTGACCCTGAGATTTGTTAGGGATTTTGTAAGCTTATAATCAGAGGATGCTAATTCCACAAACAACAATATATAGAAGTAACCCTTAATGGTAAATGTTCCTCAGTAAGATATGCTCAAGAATTTAATTATTCCATTGACTGAGTCTCTCCAGTTTCAAAACTCTCTTAAGGTGCTGATTTATTTCTCCTAATTTGTTGGCAAGCTGCGGTTCTTGAGGGGCCCCACCCTAAAGAGTGGTATGGAGCAGAAGACAGATTTTGTTCAGGATTCTGAGGGGAAAGATCTTGGACAGCAGTAAGCCATCATGATAATGCTACTCTCAGAAGGCTTTAATGGAACTTGCATTAGTGTTCACCAGCTGTGTGTCTGGTCCAGTGCAACTGAACTATGTCCCAGTCAAGGTGAATGTTGTCTTGAATAGGAAGCAACATGTTATAATGCTGTCCAAAAAATATCAAGTACAAGGGTCCATATTTTTGTAGTTGTCTTTCCATTTCACTTTAGCAGTGCTGGATATCTTCACATGCAAGTCCTGGTGCTTGGGTATGGCAAAATCCAAAGTGCTATGAATATGTTGAAGATTATCTCTGTTTTCAGATGTGAATATTTGCTTATGTTCTGAAGCAAAAAACTTTTAGGCATTCACTTTTTTTTTTTCTTGTCAAAAAGTGAAAAGAATGATCCCAAATATATCTGATCCTTCAAGGTAGATTTTTCGATCAAGTTTCAGTTCAGTGCTCTTTTATCAATACAGAAAATTTCAGATAGGCTTCTTTAAAGCTGTGCAACCAGAAATCTCAAAAGAATAAGAGATTTGAACAAAAGCCATAAAATAGATATTGAATCTAGAAGTTTTTTCTTTTTGTATACCAGTTACAAGTATAGATTTTATTATTGTTTAATAAAGTATTCTCTAATATTGTAGACTTTAGTCCTAATATGTTAGTATTGGGACTTGTACCAAATTAACAGTTACTAAAAAGGTTAATTTTAAATTATATTCTCTTTTATGCTTAATTTTTTTCAGGTTCAGAATCACTAGTTTTCATAAGTAACACCTTATTATTCTAGAAACTGTAGGAAAAAAATCCACATTTTAGCTTAGGTAATACCATAGCACACAAATCACTCTACCTGATGAAACTTTATTGTTAGTCAGAGGCCTGATGCTCCCTGAATGATACATTATGAGGGTTGAACAGTGTTCATAGTGGAAGACAGAGATCTATGCTGGATTTCCTACAGACGCCCAGAGAGTTTTCATATTTCAGTAAATACATAGAAAATTACTGCAGTGTTCAATTTGTTTTGCTGCTGCTTTGAAGCAAACAGCTCTAAACATGCTCAATAGTTGTGAAAGTTCCATTTCTTGATTCATACTGTCAACTTCCACACAATATTTAGTTTGTCAAGTTTCTCATGCAAAATCATGAGTTCTAACCATGATCAAAACTGACATCGAAGATTTTGGAAGGTGACTCCTTTTTTTCCACCTCTAAGATTCAACTCCCACTTAACATCCATGAAACAGATTACCACTTAAGAACTTTTTTGGTGATTAAAAAATAGTTTAACTACATATATAATTTTTTTTTTGCATATTTCACCTTTTTGCCACCAAATAATGGCTTTAGGCACATTAATAGGTGGACAAATTTCAAAAAATCCAAAATACTAAGTACCAAACTCTGTTAAAAATCAGATCACAATATTGCAATGGGTCTCAGGGCGTACAAGGCACATCTCAAAGTCTCATACCACATAGAGGAGACAGTTCTTTGAAAAAAAGCTGTTGGAATAATTTTGGAACTTTAGAGAAATTGCACCCTTTCTGAAGTTTCTTTCACCTTGCTACTATTAGCAGCATTTCCAGATGCACAAGTGGTACGACTTTTTTATTTATTAATTCACTAATCTCTGACTTCCTGGAAATTAATTTTAAAAAATACTACACTTCAACACAATTAAATGCATACTTATCATCAAAAGTAGGGAACAGTTGTTAAACATGGGATTGAAAAAGAGCTTCTGAAGTGCGAGCAGATAGTAGCTGTACTCTAAGAACAAGTTATGCCTTTGTCCTGTAACTGGAACTACAACTGTACTTTTGTGACAGCCAAAATTTCTGATTTCCAGTCTGAAGTGTGGTTTCTAAGAGATGTATAACCATTTTCTCCAAGCTTGTGTTGTCCTTATGTTTAAATATCTATGTTCCTTCTTGGCGTTTCCTTTCAATATGTTTATTAGGAAACAATGATCGGCACTTGCATCAAAAGTTGGTATTGTTACTCTTAGCTTCAGGCCTTATTTTCTGTGTGCCAGCATAGACTTACACACTCAGAAAAGAAATCCCATCAGGAAACTGATGATTGAAAGGTTTTTATTGATTATGAGTTCCCTGACCCAGTTCACTGCATAGATACAGTGGGCTGGTAAAATGATGCAGTAGAGCAGAAGCCAAAACAAACTATGGTGGAATTGGAGGTAAGGAAAAAAGGTAGTGTGTTATCACATTCTTTAACTTTGATCTTACAAAACAGGGAAATTTCCATTCTCTGATCATCCTAGTAACAGTTCTCCACGTGTCCCAGTTCAAATCCATTTTTCTTTAATATAAGTTGCCAGAATTCTGCATAGCAGTATACACAGGCGCTCATTAGTGCAATGTAAAATAGCATAAAGGCTTCTCTTACTCTGCTGAAAAGATCATTTCTGATTTAAGGTCATGTTTGCCTTGTAGGGTTGCATCACATTGGTGCCTCAGTTGTCCTGAGATTGACTAATATGTTATGATCTTCATTTCCCTAATAGGTTTTCAGTGTATTAGTTTCTGAGGAACTGTCACAGAACTAGATTTAGGCATAAATAGTTGTGTATGATGACAGACTGATGTGTCTGCAGAATCATTGTGGTACAGAATTGCTCCCATATTTCATCCTCTCTTAGCAGCTCAGGGTGCCAAGATCACACGAGCATTAATTTCGCGTGACTGCTGCTATGCTGGCTGTGTGCTCATCCCCTCCTGCTCACACCTCTTCCCCAACACTGTCAACTTGGTTGCTAGAGGGGAAAACAAAAGAGAACAGTGTTCATTTCAGTATGGAGGAGTGGAAGATGAATTTAAGAGTTTAAGCTTCCAACGGGGCTGTGTGGTTTAGGTCTCATAGATACATATTAATGGGACTGGAAAGCTTTACTCAGCTGAGACCTTTGTCATCACCTCCTAATTTTTCCAGACTGGAGACAACAGAGTGTTCTAGGAGGATTTGGCCATCGACAGAGGTGAACACAGAGCAAACTGAGGTCTTGGCTATCTGATGCTGGAACTGGAAGTTATTTTCATCTGGGATGCACACATCACTTCTCTGCCTCTGCCGGTAGCTTTTGGTTGTTCTCCTCAGACAGGGTGCACGGCTCCAGCCCCAGGACAGGGAGAGGGTTGTGCAGAAGGCAGTGGGACCATGGCTGTTAGTTATTGGTGGTAGGGATGTTGCTTAGCTTAGCAACACAAACTTCTCAGGGAAGATGTTCCTGTCCTAGTTCCTCTGTCATCACCACAAAATATAGTTTTGAAGCCTGTTCATGTTGAGAAAATAAGTAATTTTATCCTCTCCTTGAGGGCATCAAAATCCAATTTAGTATACACTGCTAAGAAGCCTTGAGCACTAAGCCTGTGCCCCAACCTCATACTTCGTATTATTAAATGTCATGACACTTCTATAACTCCAGTCCCCGAGTCACACGGTTTTTCCTTTATCCTAGTTCAGTTCTCTGTATTGACACATGGTTAGGAGGCATTGACATCACTCCTACTTTTTATGCGAGGCAGTTTAAAAAATATTTAATAAGAATGTTCTCAAAGATGATCTTTGAGGAACTTCACTACTAACTTCACTCTAGGGCAGAGGTCTAGCTCATAGGAGCTGACATCTCCCCACAGCCAGTTCCTTACTTCTTACAATAGCAGCAATAACTCCAATTTTATGTAAAACTTTTTATGTAGAGTGTTACAGAGTAGAGTGTTACTATTCTGCTTTTTATTTTTTCATAAAATTTGTTCCTTTTTTAGAGATATCCACTCACTCTGGCAGGATTGCTTTGCTAGTCATATAATTTTTATCTCATTTTCTGTTTACCCTCATATATTTAATGGTTTATTTTCTTCAGAAGTTATTTTAGATTTTATTGTACTCTGAGATCAGAGTAAAGTGTTCAGGTGTATATATCACTTTTTTTTTTTTTACTTTACTGCTTGCTGACATAAAATAGGTATAGGAATAGAGAAGTAGGACAACCTTAGCAAAGGGCATAAGTTAGACTATTGCTGTAATATTATTTTCAGTTATGGTTGTTATATTTCAAAAAAAGAAAAATTACTGAAAAAATATTCAGAAGTAGTGATGAGAATGTTTGTGTGCTACTTGCAATGTGGGTTATAATGAGAGGCTTAGAAAGCTCAATCTGTTCAATACGTTTCAGTGAGGATTCAGATGTAATTTGATCAGAGTCCACAAACAGGTGCATGAAAATAAGACTTCTAGTATTTGATGACCTTAAACAGTATAGAATGTAATAAGGTCCAGAAGCTTGAAACTGAATGTAGACAAATTCAGACTAATAAAAAAAAAGTGCATATCTCTTAACAATGAGAGTAACTAACCTTTGGAACATATGATTTAGATTATCATTATTTGGAATCTTTACAAAGACATTTAGTTTTGATGTATTAGCAGGATATTCTTTGGCCTGCAGAGGAAGTGTGGTCATGATAATTTAGTTATAGTCCCTTTTGGCCTTGATATTTTTCTGCTTCTTTTTTAAAATTCTGATACATAAAACAAGTCCCTCAAATGTGCAAAAGAATGGAAATAACATTAACCTCTCCTCTCAGCTTGCCATGTACAATGCACTTATCTTCATTTTCTATACTTAGGAGGAAAAGACCTTACAAAATGAAATCTGTGTGCCCTCCTGCCTTGATAATCTGTAAATGATGGCATTTTATAGCCATAAAGTGTTGCAAATGCTATCTTATTTTTATAATACAGCAGAGTTTGTTATTTAGTCAAGATTATTTCAGCTTGCGTTAATTCCTAGTCAGCCTGTTTTGAAATGATCATTGCTTTCTTTATGCTTTGAGAACTAAGGATAAAAAACCCCATATGCTGAATATTAGTAGCCACTTGAAAAGGCAAAGTGCTGCACTTCTATTGTATGTGGGAAACCTGTTGTAGACAGGGAATATTTTAGGGTTTTTTGAGTCAAGCTTTATGGGAAGAGACAAAAATTCATTAAGAAAGATGGGCAGACATAGAGAATAGCAATGGTGCTGATTTTATTAGTTACACAAAGCATAGGGGTAGAAGGGCCTGTGCTTGAAGTGACTTGGGCATGAGGACCTCTGAGGTTTTTAACAAAAGTTGTCTAATTTCTATGTTTTTTACATTTCTCATTCAGTGTAAAAAAAAAAAGGAAAATTGTTTAACCTTCTATATCTCTCCAGATTTCATTAATTAGTATATAATTAAGGAAGGGGTTTTTATTAAACAGAAGAAATAGGAAATAAAAATGAGTCATCTTAAAAATATTGCATCTTAAAATATTTCATTATATCACTTTCTTCTTTTTTGCCCATGTCATTTCACTTGTTTGTGCGTTATTTGAACAATTTAAAAGTCAGCACGACTTGAGGAAAAAAGCATGCACAGAGAGATAAACATAGTTGGGGTTTTTGTTTGTTTGTTTTAGTTTAGGAACATTTTCACTTTACAAGCACAGAACTAAGGATTACTGTGGTAACATTCCTTGACATTGCACACAAAGTAAAATTCAGAAGACTGAATTAATTGTGACCTTTAAGAGAAATGAGAGAAACCTCGATGATCAAAATAAAAATGGATAAGCAGTCTTTGACAGATGGATTAATAGATTGTCATCTAGTGCACTTTCAATATAAAATTTGTTTAATTTCTGCACTATTTTGAGAAAAATATATTGGTAGTTTCCAGAAGAAAGTTGAAACTGATGAATTGTCATGAATCTTGAGTATCTAAGGACAGGAAATCAATGGGGTTTTACAGAATTGTATGAAGAAAATACAGTATTCTCAGGTGTTCGAAAACAATTATACAAATTTTTTGTTTGGCACCTGATTCAAGAGCATTAAAATATGGTATAGAATCTTACTGCAAAAGCCTGCCTTTGTCTTCTTAGTAATGAAAGTGTAAATGGGCACAATGGTACTTAATCCATGCCTGGAATTCTGCAATATTTTTATCTGGAGCATTTAGGTCCAGAATACTTATGATCATTTATTTGAACATACAAAGGGTTTAAGAAACATTTACTTGATGTTTGAAAAATGGTGAGGTGAAACATAATAGTATATCATTACATAATTTTTTTGTGAGGGCAAATTTGAAGCAAAAGTACAAAGTTCATCTGGATTTGTCTGTTAGAGCAGATGTCCAGGATGAATACCGAATTACTTTAGTCTTTAAACAGAGGATTTAAAAAGCTTCATGTTTTGAGTTGAAGTGGAAATAGCTATAAAAAAAGAAAATTATTTTAATGCTGAAGATATATGAGTTTTTCTGTATAATGTACATTACATAACTTTAAAATTGTAGTACTGTTGCTGTTCCATTCTCAGCAGCTTTTATGTGTCCTGTTAAATCATGCCAGATTGGTGGGTTTTACAGCGATCTAGTAGAGGCTACAGGAATACTACTTACTCCATTTTTAAATGTTGAACTTGCTAAATAGTAGTATATTTCTTCAACAGATTTTCAGTGCACCATTTTGCCCTATAGAAAAATGTTTAGGGGAAATCTACAGCAGCCAGCACTGAGGCAGACTAGTTTATTTGAAGTATACTCTCAGTATGGATGTTTTAAAAATAATTGACAAACTTGTATCATCTTTCTCAGATATCTTCTTGTTAAAAATGCACAATTTATTAGAACAAGCCTCAATCCAAACCTGGAATTTACTGTAGCAGTTTCTGCTGCTCTTAATTAAACATGCTTGTTTGTCACACAGAATAATTTGATAAAAATTGTTTATTAAATGAGTACAAGGCTTTACATACTACTGTATGGGACTCCTTGTTCACTTAAACTTGGAAAAACTTCAAATATATTGTGTTAAAAAAAGTTAAAGAGGCATAAAATTAATATCACCTTATAATAAATTAAACTCACATGCTGAAAATATTTAAATTGCTATTTCTTAAATTACATGTGAACACAAGAGCTGTGGTTGTTGAATACCGTACTACTGATAAGTAAAAGGTTTGCAGATTGGCTGTACTCACAATAGAACTTAATAGAACAATATTGCAAGACTGAGAGAATCAGATAAGCTATAATGACATATAAAGCAGAACTCTTCTAAGAACATAATTTTTAGTACAGTTAGAAGGGAAAGTAATAATTATTGTTGTAACCAGTAATATTGGAGTGACTGAAGGCTTGCAATAAACAGACCTGGAGAACAGTAATGCATTTTTGTTTGATAGAATTCATAGGTGTAAACTTCAGGACTTCTTGTCCTTCTAGGCATTTGAAAAACAAGTATGGGTGACTCCTGAAACTCTCTTGTGAGTGTCTGCAAATGCCCAAAGACGTTTCTGACAGAGTGGATAATATCTGAAATTAATGAGATTTGGGCAATGAGAGAGAAAAGCTTGAGAAAAGAAAAGAAACCTGGCTGCTTTATGTATAAGACAAGGCATAAGACACAAATAAGTTTTATTAAAACAGAGCCTCTCTGAGAACTGCATATATTTATGTAGGTACAGGGAAAAGTGAGAGAACATAGGTTTTTCTTTGTTTGCAGGGCTTATATTAAGGTTCTTAGGAACAGTTACAATGAGAAATCTTAGCTGTGCAGAGAGGTTCAATATTTGATGTGGGCAGTAACTCCTCAAACTGACTTCAATGCACAGGCTGACAAATCAAGAAGTTGCTTTAGATTTTAAGTGTAAGCAATTTTATTGTTTGGTTGATTTGTGCTTCTGGATTGAATGTGACGTCTTAGGATTTTTTAATGATTACTTATCTACCATTCAATGGAAAAATCACGCTAAGTTTACGTAGTTTTCCTTAGTGTGTACTAATTTTGAGAATCTTAAGAGATAATAGTAAACTTTTATTAATGCATTAAGTGCATCAAAAATCCTGCTGCATGGGACACTGTAGAAATGCACTGAAAGCTGACCCCTTACATATAACCCAAATTTTTCACAACACTGTTAAGAGGAAGAAGGTTGTTGTGGTTGCAAGATCCCTATAATAAAGAATTTTGAAGAAGAAGACACAGATAAGATAAGAGTTAAGAATTGCAGGGATCTTCAGAGCAAATATGAAATTATTATATTCAGAAGTTAGATGCACTCTTAAGTAAGAATTCTTTCTTTTTTTCCCCCCTCAAAATCACACCTGCTCCTCGTTAAATGACATTGCTATTTCTAACTAGTTAGATTTTCGTTGTGATTTTTCCATGTTTTAATTTCTGATCCAAGCTATGTTAAGATACAATCTTTATTGGGTAATAGGCCAGGCCATTTATACCTTCAATGCCTCATTTATCAGTGAAAGTAATTACTTAAGGGTCTACATAACTTAGAGTACTTTGTGAGCTATTTAGGCAACAGAGTTCCCTAAAATAGAAAAGCTGTTTTTTAGAGTGTGGAACTGTGGAACTGTTTCCCTGTTACAAAACATAAGCAGACCAAGCTAAGTACTATAATTATTGCTTAATAGTGAAATGATTCTTTTCCCACAGTTAATTTCCAGCCACCAACTCTTTCATGAAATGGTATGTCTGGAAATAATATTTCATTTTTTTGAAATGGTGAGTCTTATGAGTGTTTAATGACATTTCACAAAACTATACAATCTTTTTAAAGGAAAAGTGTGCTAAGATGCTCTGTTGAAACAGTTCTTGTGGGGAGGTAAGACACATAGAAGTCCCCATTTATGAGGCCTGTCTCATCAGAAATTATTTATATACTAGTCATGTAATACATGTGAAAGGTTTAATACTTTCTCTGTCAGGAGAAAAGAGTTTGTTTCTGATACAGCAATGTTTTAGCAGTCAAGTAATTGTATACTTCATGCCCAGCTTTTCTGGTTGTGCTTTTTCTTTTTTCCCTAGCTCTATTATTTTGCCTAAAAAAAGATTTTCTTCTTAGAGTATTTGATTTGTTTGGTTTTATTTCTTTTTAATATACTCAAATGATTTCAACTGTAATGATACTACTATAGTTACAATAAGTATATAGAAATAGTGTAAGAAAAAACCAATTTCCAAGACGTTTGTTATTGCCATACCACATTTTACCTCTAATAATTTCAAGATTATATCAATTACAAAAGCAAGTAAACCCCTAAATTTCAGCAGCCACATCCTCAGTGTTTCTATATAAGTAATAGTTTTCGTTTTGGCAGTGGAACACAGGATGGTTTGCTATCCTACTGGCATACCTTATTGTTTTATTCAGTATTGTATAAGGAAAGACTACAATATTTGCTTTGCCTCACATTTTTTAGTTGAGATAGTTCTGTTGGACTGGTTTTAGTTTAAAACCAGGTGAACCAACACATAAGTAAATGGTGTCATTTGGATCTTTCAAAAGATCCAAATGGTGTGCTTAGTATCCAAAAGAAAGGTTCTATTAGGTTTTGCGGTATTCTCACGCCACACATTCTTCTGTGCAGCATCTAAGATAATCAGTCAATTTAGTTAATTATTTTATAATCTGTGTGGTGTGAAAAACACTCCGCTCAGGAAGAGCTATGAAATTTAAGAGTTTTAAATCTAGATCTGTTGGAAAAAATTAGGCTAAAAAACCCATGCTGCAGTTCCTAGCCAAATTCATCTCCATATAAACTGCAGAGCATTTGGAAAGGTTAGAATGGAAAAGAAGGAGTAGGGCTTAGGGAAGAGAAGCTGGATTTGCTTTGCTCTTACCTTGTCTGGATATATAATTCTCTGTGTTCTTTATCTAGGAGGCCAAAGAAGTGAAATTTAGGAACCTGAACGTCATCTATACAGTTAATTATAGAAGTATTTTTGAAATAAATAAGAATCACAGAAGTAATTTCAGTATCAGTATGAGGCTTTCTTTTCCCCAATTTTACAAGGGTAAGCATTTACAAGTTGTTTTGTCATACTGATTCCAAGTGGAATTTCAGCTGTTTCTGTGGAAACCTTCTCAACTGCTTATGTAATTTTCTTGAGCCAGTTCTGGTTTTGCTGGATATCCCTGTGCTTTCCAGGGAAAATACTTAACAGGCAAACCCAGAAAATTAAAGCATATATTTGACCAAATTCCATTCTCAATTGTGCTAAAAATTCCTTGAAAACACTAGACTTCACAACCAGTTTTAGAGTATGTGGTTTTGATAGATAAACCCATGAAGAGACTGCAAGCTGCAGTGGCTAAAAGTGTAAGAAAATAAGACCAAGTGAAATAACCCTTCAGTGTGATGTTAAAATTATACTAGAGGCTAAATGACAACTATTTGTTTTAAATCCCTGTTTTCTTGTTTGGCATTCCCAACAAGCCAGCTGTGGGTTGATTTAAAAGTCCTTGAAAATACTGTATGGAATTCTGTGCAAGCACATATATAGGTGGTCTTTATGAAGATGTGTACTGTCAATGAGACAAAAAGAAAATTAAGTCAGATCCCCCAAAAGAAAGCAAAACCAAGCATCCTGAAATTATTAAAACAGAATCCAAAAAAATCTTCTGATTTTGCTTTTCAGATTTCTTGCTGAGCATACTTAGCAGTGACATTGAAAATGATTAATAGTATTAACTTTTAAGATATAGAATTGTTGAGTACAACTGTGTTTCCTTAGCTACAGCTTTGAGAGACACATTTTCACAAATATTCTTAATACTTTAGAATAGTCTGACTACAATAGATTACAATGTGTAAAAAAATTTGAACTTTTGACATTTCATGTATTTTTAAAATATTTCCCCCTGTTTCTTAGTATGTATGTTTTCTCCTAAAAGAGGCATTTTTATTAATAAGGAAGAGATAAATCATACATACAATAACCATTTGGTATTCTGGTAGCTGATTTTCACATAAACAGCAAGAAGCTGCTGTAAATTAAATGTTTCCTGCTGATCCACTTCCTTTTAAAACACAGTAGGAGGGGCATTAGTTAACATTAAGGCAAACACAATTATGTGCTGACTTCATTGTATTAAAAATAGCTAACAGCAATAATTCTTTGGCTTCTTCCATCTTTGCAGGTATGTTACAAAATTAGTTCATGTAAACATGCTGGAAAGCAGTAAAATACTTCTTAATTATTTCCCATATGGCAGTCTGAGCCTTGGCTAGAGAAGTAAATTTTAGATATGAAGAAACATATTAACCATGTAAAGTATGACCACTCTCAAATTATCTTATTTTCAGTAGAAACAATGGAAAAATATTTGTGGTAAACGTGAAACAAACCATTTTTTTAAAACACATATATCAGTTTATAAATAATTTATTTTCCTCTTATATTTGCCTTATACCCATGTATGGAAATGTGGAAGATGGCTGTATATGGTCCTTTGTCCCACAATGTTTTCTCCAAGTAGAACTCATGAGCTGTCCTAATTCTGTATCTGAGAGATAGTTGAGCAAAAATCAACCAAACAAAAATTCCATAACCCTTCCCAGAGAGTTCAGCCTCAGGAAATTTATTTTCTCTTGTGGTGTTTTGTGACAACTTTTCCAGAGTGTTCTGCCAAAAAAGGTGAAGATATCTATTTTGATTTCTGTGTATGAATAATATGTTTTCTTAAATATTGACTTTCTATAATGCTTCTACTATCATCATAATATTGACCCAATTATTTTATTTTCAGATGCAATTATTTGAATATTACTCACTTATGTCAAAAAAGTAAAAACTCTGGGATAAATTATATCCTAACCTAAAACAGAGTTAACCTCCCTCACTTTAGTATCAATGAGAGCTGATCTTTTTGTCTGCTGATTTTAGTTCTATATGCTTTGCTAAGGTGAAACCCTTTTCTAATGATTAAAATAATATTTTTCATACAAATAGTGCCCTTCCGAGATACCATTTTAAATGATCAAGTAATAGAAATAATATTGCATAAAATATCTGGAACTCAGACATTGTAGAGCTGTTACTTTAAAACAGCTTGTGAGTCACATAGAAAGAAAAAGGAAAGATACAAGGAAAAAGGTATAAATGCATTTTGCAAGTACATTCATGATTATAAAATGAAATTTTAGAATTCCTTTTCAATTAATACAAAATATTTCTAAAGGCAAATAATGTTGTTGAGCTCTCTAAGCATTTTTATATGGTGAATAATTCCTCCTATGAGGAACTCCATAATTTGAACACTAAAATTTGAATCCCTCCTTGTTGACCTTCAGAAATTCTAGGTGTGTTAAGGGGTTGCAGTGCTACTCATTCTGACGTGACTTGCTTCACCCATCTGTAAAAAGGAAGACCACTCTTAGCCTAGTTTAGTGCTTTAATATGTACTATATTAGTCAGAACTGCTACTCTGTTCCCATGTCTAGTTAAGTATTTATGTTTAATTGTAATTCATTCAATCAGTGAGAACTGATTGATTAGATCACTCTGACATGGATCAAGTCCAGAGTGCTGCAATTCAAAGGGCTGCATCCCACCATCCTGTCTGTATTCTTCTCTAAGGCAGACTTTTTACTTTCTCTGTTTGCATCCAGTTTATCACAAAGAGTCAGCTATGGAAAGTAATTTTCATATTGTTCTGACATTTCTGCTGCCTTTCTCAGACAAGGTAGGATGCATAGGTTGGAATGCTGGTGGTTTGCTTCCTGTAAGCTTTCAAGCAAGCTATCATGGTCTTTGTACAGGCCTTGAGTGTACTTCTAAGGTCAGACCTTTATGGAAAAAAATCAGAGCTATTCCCTTCTGCCTCCTTGTCTGCTAAAATATTACACCCAAGCTCTGCCTTTCTAAGTGTAAACTGGATTCAATACAAGTTCTGTCTTGTGAATAGGAAATTAATTTTTAGAACTGCAGAGAATAATGATAACTTGCATGGTCTTACTACACCTGGTGGTTTGTGGAAATGATGAAGTGTAAGAATCAAGTGAGAATGACAGTCTCACAGCAAACTTTTTTTGATTGCACAGAGCTGGTGTATCAGTGGTAGTTACAAACAACAATAAATAGCACACACTGGAATTTGAACACAAATACAGCATTTGAACTGGAAAAGATAATGCCAGAATAGATCCCCACTTCAACTCTTTCATTGCATCAAAATTTATTATTCAATGTTGGGAATTTGTAGGGTTGTATAAGCGGCTGCCTTTTTTGATGCAATTTTTTTCTAATTGATTTTGAAGAAAGAAATTTCCATACCTCATATAGAGGTCTCAGTGTATTGCAGCCTATTTTAAAGGACAGCATTATAACAGGATTTATTATTATTGTTCCATGCACTTTCTTTTATTTGAAAAAGAAATATTTTGGGTAATTTTCAAATGAATTTTTTTTTTATTTTCAGAGAAATGAGGCTTGTCACTTGGGACAACTTTTTAGACTCTGTTACACTCTGTTCCTTTCACAGCTCTTGAAACATTAGTGGTCTGCATTGTCTTTGGACATGAGAACACGCTTCTTTTGCTGTTCCCTCCTGGGAGCATTATCCCAGGAAAGCCCAGGGTTTGTTCTATCTTATGCCAGGCTGTTTGGTTCCCATTATACTATTTATTACAGGAAAGCCCTTTAAGAGTAATGCTTTTGGCATACTTGAGCTCCCTCAGCTCTCATCTGTTTTGTGTCTTTATTTTCTCATCAGGGATCTTTAGGTCAGACACAGTAAGGCTATGTTTATATAATCTACATGTTATTAGCATTTAAATGCACCCTCCTGGACACTGCTTCTAGAGCCTCTTGGGCGTGATTTGGAAGTTCTTTGTTTCACCTGTGTTGTAGGGCCTCATTTTGAGTCAAAGTTGCTGTGAAAAGGATAGAAACTTGCCTCCTTACCTTGCCCCTTCCCCCAGAATGGCGTCATGAGCTCATGTGCTTTTTTTTTTCTACATAAGACAGAGTTTGCATCTACTTTAAAAAGTGACTGGAAAGGGCTATACAGCATTTAAGTATTTTGCATGATCTGAAAGTTTTCTTGATTATTTTCACAGGGTGGTTTTGTGTTTAAATGCAGAGGGAGGTCAGATTGAAATTAGTATTATTTATAAGGCAATGAGTCATAACTTTTGCTTTAAGAGAAATTTAGACTTGTGCATTGTCTGCTAATGCAGTGTGCTTTGAGGATGGCCATACTGCCCTACGGCATTTCTTCAACTGCAATTTATTATAGATCTTTTCCAAAATTTGCAAAACCAGACATTTTCCTTTGATATATCAAATGGCATGTTTGACTAAGTTGAATGCATGAAGCATATTTCCATGTAGTTGAAGTCAGTTGTTCTGAAGTAATTTGATTCAAGGCATCATCCAAAGGGATGGAACTCAGAAATTAAAGTCTAGAAATGATAATCTTTTAGGCTTTATCTACTCAGATATTGGGAAAGAGTTTATCTCAAAATTCTGAGTTTTTGACAGAGGAAACTTGTAATAGTGATTGACTTCTATAACCTAAATTGATGGTAACAGCATATCCTATGTTGGTAAGGAAGAAATTTTCTTGTTTCTTCATTATTTCTGAGTATAAGTAAACCATTTCCAGATGTTAAAAGCAAAATTGAATAAAATACAAACTCTGTTATTTACTATTTACATTATGTCCTGTAAAAAAAGTTTGTATCTTCCAGCATTTCCAAAAATCTTCTAGAAATTAGAAAGTTTTCATCAAATAACCTTTCTCTTTTGAATGACTTTGCTGTAGTGTTACATTCTTTAGCACATTATCTCCTGATTATTTACTGTCTATTCTTAAAAATTATTCTGGCAAGATAATTTTTACTGTAATTTCTAATTGAAAGATTTATATATCAGACTTTGATCATATTTCTTAAAAGTGATCATGTATGTGCAAAAAATTAGGGAAAAATTATCTAGAATTTGTTTAGAAAATTGTCCTCTTCCCACAAATGCTTTTAAAGAAAATAGG
The DNA here is from genome assembly GCA_013400435.1 of Pycnonotus jocosus. Classification (NCBI taxonomy): domain Eukaryota; kingdom Metazoa; phylum Chordata; class Aves; order Passeriformes; family Pycnonotidae; genus Pycnonotus; species Pycnonotus jocosus. Next base: position 504,645 of record VWYP01017012.1, read on the forward strand.
AGGAGCAGCGGTACCAGGAGGGTCTGTACTCCTAGTACCCACTTGAAAATGAAAAATGTAATCATTCAGTGTAGTTTAGTGACTGCATTCACAGGGTCTTACCTTTCATATTTCTATGCAGTAGAAATAGTACTTTTCAATCCCCAAGTTATTAATATTTTATTTCAACATATTCTTGCTGCACTTCCGCAGCATCAGATCTACAAATGCTTTGAAATGCCAGAAAATCTGGACAAAAACTCAGTGGCTTTTTTACTATTGCATTGTTTTGCCTTTCCTGGTGCAAAATTACTCCATCATGAAAGGATTATCACAGGAATACAAAATGGTGAAGGTTGTAATGACTTCCCAAGGTTGTCTGGTCCAACCACCCTGTTCTAGCTGGGACATCCAAAGTTGTTTGCCCAGGACCATTCTCTGGTGGTGGCTTTTAAATATCTCCAAGAACAGACTCCATGGCACTCCTGGGTAGCCTGTGCCAGTTTTCAGTCACCACCATGGTTAAAAAGAGTTTCCTGATTTTCAGGGGGAAGAGTCCAGTATTTCAATTTGTGCCCATTGGCTCTGGTCCTGTCACTGGTCACCACTGGGAAGAGCTTTTATCCTATTTGCACTGTCCCTTCAGTTATTTTTATGCACTGGTTAGATCCCCCTGAGCCTTCTTGTCTTTGGCCTGAACTAAATCTCTTTCCTACCACAGTTCTCTTCAGAAGCACATGCTATCTAAGCAGCCACTGTTTTTACTCTGTTTTGTTGGTACCATCTTCAGATATCTCCATCCATGACAACCATAATATCTCACCTTTGAAGGCTTTTTTGGAATCTGGTACCAGGGAGAAATACTGTAGAGCCACTCAGTCATATGAGATAGAGCCAGGATTAAAAAATTTTTCACAGTCCAGAATAATATTGTAGCTCTTCATGAGATACTTTTCACAGCATTCTTGGTAAATGCTGGGGGGAGGTTTATGCATATAATTTTTTGTAAGCTTAGATGGTACAGAAATAATGACAGCATCTAAGAAATGTTGCTTTATTAATTTTATTTTTTTCACATAGAATGCTTTGGGTTGAAAGTAACCTCTAAACATTGCCGAATACAAGTTCCCAGTCATGAGCAGAGATATCTTTCCCTAGATCAGGGTGCTCAAAGCCAGATCTTTTGCATTTACTTTATAACATACCTTGAGATTCAGCCACAGAGAAACACCTAGTGACTTGTGTCACCACACTCTCACTACTGCCCTGCTGAACTGCACTCACATATTGCCCACTTTCTCACAAATTCACGAATCTTCATGAAGTTTATCACGGTTTTTCGTGAAGTAGAATAGTTTGAGCTATTAAAAGGAATAAATATTTTAAGTGATCATTACAAGACATGAGACAATTTCTAAAATACTTGCTGTGTTTTCTAGTTTAAGGTAGAAAACGGAAGTAGTATTTTTTTACCACACAGAAATATTTTTATTTAGATTTTAAAAAACTGCAGATAATGGAAATACGACTCTTTAGATAGCTGCTAAAATAAAACCAGTCAAGTTTCTCTGATTCTAAATCAATTTTCAATGTATTATAGGAAAATACTGAATATTTAAATGTTTGGAACTGATTTACACATATCTTTCCATGGTTAGAAATTGCATTTCAGCTGTATAGTCTTGACACTCTTTTTTTTCCAATATTAAACAACAATGGGGTTTAATTGTCCCCATTATATATCCTCATATGTAATCTCGTTTGGTTAACATTAAGGTCGGTACCAGAAAATTTACCTCTAAGTGGTTTCTAAGAGTTTTTTTTCACTTCAAAAATAGTATGTTTGTCCAGAGGATTATTAGAGCTACACAGCTTTTAGTTATGGTAGAGAACATCCAAGGCATGCTCATTTCACTGTCCTACAACTAAAATTATACTTAAAAATGAAAACCCTACAAAATATAATAAAGATCAAAGCAAACTTCTTTCTTCCCACCCTAAGGAGTAGGGAAGGAAAAGAGAAACAGAACAAAGTGAATAAAAATGAAATTAGGAAAGAGGCAGAAAGAGACAGATAAAATACTAATTTTAAATATAAAGGCCTTCCCTTTGCTATTTTACGGGATAAATGGTCACCACCTTCACATTAATTTTTCAGTGAAAAGCCCTTTAAAATTATTTTGTGCAATTTTTGCAATAATTTAATTCCTTTTGAGACTTTTTATAAAGATAATATTACTGAAATTATTCTCAAAACAATTTTATTTCTGACAGCTCTTGTTATTGAGGTTTCTTAAAGTGTCACATAATTACATATTAATGTTAAGAAATATTGTAAGTAATAAATAACCTCATTTAGGCCAGTCATTTTTTAGTATTTTTATGGCCTCAAGCGAGCATAGCTTATCTTTGAAAGTACTTCTTCTTTGCTACATGTTGCTTATGACTAAAAGACAAAAGAACTCAGAGCAAAAGAGAAACATAAAATATGAAAGCGAAGCTCTAAAATCTGTATATCACTTAAAGCAAAAAACCGCGATGTTTGAAAAATATCTAGCATTGTTCCCATCTCTAAAAAGATTCAAGAATGACTCCAGGTATCACAGGCTTGGAAACTTCCCTTCAGTACTGTAAGAACTGATGCAGTATAATTAAGGAGAAAATAATGAAACGCTTGGATAAATATATGCTGATATGATCAAACCGGCCTAGCTGCCATGATGGTAAATCACACATTCTTGACCAGCTAAATTCTTTGAGTCAACAGTACAGTGTATAAAGGGCATCTTGAGGAAATAATTCACTTTGATTTTTCAAAAGGATTTCTGACAAATTCTCTCAGAAGAAATTAGGAAGAAAAATAAAGCAGCCAAGAGGTAAGGCCAAAATCCTGAGAAGGCTTAAAAGTAAGTAAGCAAGCCAAAATAAGCAAAGTTTAAATAAATAGTTTCTTCACAGACTAGGGAGGAATTCTTATCAGGCAATATAAAACACTTAAGGAAAAAGAAGTTGTTATGCTTTTACCAACTAACTAATAATTTACTTTTTTTCAATAATTATGCAACCTAGATTGTTGTTTCCCAGGAAATCTCTCATGAATGCCTTTTCATCACAGTTCACTAGGGCTGCAGATGTATTTTAGGTACCATTTGATTTTAATTACACTTTTCCAGTATCTCAGCTTCAAAGCATCAATTTGACATTGCTGGAGTCCAGTACTTCTGACTTTGCTGCTTTGTTTTTTTTAGTGTCCCTTGATGCAGTGAAGTATTTGTCTGAGTATTTAGGAAATTAGATCAGAAAACCAATCTGGATCAAAATAATCCCATATCCCCTCCAGCAAGGAGTTAGAGATTGTCCAGGTTACTTTGTTTATCCAGTTCACTGTGTAGTCACAGAAGTACATCAGGTGATGTAAGAGAGGGAATAGAGCAAGGGCAGGAACAGTGGCTGCAGGAGATCCCCTCTTTTGATGACAATATCTGTTTATTCTTCCTTCACATTATTTTTGAAGCTGTGTCTAACAGTTTCAGGTAGTGAAAAAGGTAGCTTCAGGCAGTAGAACAGGTAGTGAAGTCAATTATATTCAATTCAAACTTGAACTCTAGTAGCTGCTAGTTCAGACAGAAATGCAAATGGGAAGACATTTCTGAAAAATGCAATGATGAGAGGTACTCTAAAAGGTCTGTAATAAAATATTTACCTCTTTAAGCTATATATTGATTTTCACCAGACAGCTATGCTGGGATCCATTTCACTTTGCAGAACCAACAGCCAAACTGGTAATCACTAAGAAAAAAACCTAAAATTCTTTCGAGCTGGAATAGTCTTGTCTGCATTGTTATGAGAAAATACTTAAAAATGTAACTGAACTTCACGGGATGCTTGAAGATTTACAAAACAAAATATAAGCATGCATGATGTACTCTATTAAATACGCTTACTAATATAACTTTTCACATATATTAAACAAATTGATCTTTTGTATTTTTTTCAGATGTTTAGTAGGAATAGAGTCAGAAAAAGTTGATTATTTAGGTTAAATGCTAGTCTAAGAGTTTTCTGCCACACACAAGTCTTAAAAAAGCAGTAAAATGTCACCATTTAACTGAATAAATAGCTTTCTGTTTTACCAAAATTAATGTAGAGGTGAGAAAGATAAAACAGAAAATTCCCTGGTTCCTTGGTGTCTTGATTACACCTGAACATTTTGACCAAAGATTGTTGGTAATGGATATTGGAGAGGAGTTATCTCTGAGTTTTTCACTGTTCAGGTACTTGTAGCAGATGATTGACAGCCAAAATATTATGAGCTGTATGGGTACAGTACCATTTCTGGCTACCTTGCAGGAAGATAAACAGCACATCATCTTGTTTCAGCTGGCTGTACTTGGACAAGGATGGCATGCAGAGCAGGATTTTAGCATGCATGGAGGGAGCTGAATTTAGAGTTAATAGATTGATGTGGCTGGATAGGATAGTTTCTTCAGAGCAGTGGATTTATAAAAAAAACTCTAGCTATATCTACAGTCTGTGAAGCTTCTAGTTAAATTTAGTAAAACTTGAGTTTGTGAAGTCTCTGAGTTTAAAGTAGGAGAGGTTTTTGTTGAAAGATCAGAGAGGTGCCAGTTCCTTAGAACAAAATATGCTCCCTAACCAATTTGTCCTACCATTTATTCACATCAATCATTAGGGAAGCAGATTTCTTTAGGTTGCATGCTGCAAAGAGTCATTGAGAATGCAACAAAGGAAACAGTACAATCTCTTAAACATGTCTTATTTAACAGTATTTTTAATAATCTGAAAGAGAGGAGTCTTAAAAAGAAGATAGCAAGTTTCATAGATGATGCTAAATTAGAAAGTGTTGCAAATATTAGTGAAAACAGAGATAACAGAGAAGAGCAAAAGGAGCTTGCAAATACAGGAAAGAAATAAGTAAACCAAGGAAAGTTTGCTTAGAAAATTCGAAGTTATGGAGAAAAATAATATGAAAAAATTCAGCATCAGAAATATGGAAAGTAGTAGAAATAAAGAAACTACAAGGACAATAATTGAACAGCAAATAGTATATGATTGCGAATTGGAACATGGAATAAAACCAAGCAATTTTATTTTGGAGGCAAACTCTCTTCTCGAGCTCCCTGATCTGAAGAGCATGTAAATAAACTATATCATATTTCAGAATTGTTCTCTCAAGTTTATCTCACCAATTTTGTGAGCTGGTTGCAAGAGAGGATGTATCACCACAATGAAGCATTTTTATCATGCACAAAGTTAATGGATGATGTGAGCTACGTTGCTATAAGCAGAACTATAATCCCTCACTATCTTTGAGGCCAGAGGTAGGTGCAGTCCAGCTGTTCATGGCAGAGGGAAAGGCTGTGTCCCATTTCCATAGTTTCAGGTCGTTCTCTGCAGGCTGGGTCACACGGTGGGGCATTCTGCCAACAGAAGAGCTGCAAAGCATAATTTTTGTACTCATATTTTCAGGTCTGCACAGCACTGCAGTTTCTCTCCACTGAGGAGAAACACTGGAGGAGCTGAAAAGAAACTGCAATGCTTCACTCAATTCAAGACTAAACAAATGAGTTGCTGGTGCAATGGTGGAGAACGAGAGAGCAGGTGGAATACTATAACAATAATGCTGTCAAGTAATTATTATCATTATTTGCTCTAAGTATCTCAGAGCTTTCTTTTCTCTGTAAGAAAGAGTTAAAATCAAACCACTTTTTGACACTGGAAGGGTTGGCTTGTGGAAGAGGGTAAAAAAACCTAGACACATGTTCATGAATATGGTTATGTTTGCATAGCACCTTGGGGGCTGGACCATGGAGCTCACTAAGGCTGCTGTGCCCCTTGATGTGTCTTGGTGATTTTCATGGTCAAATACAGGACACTTGTAGCATTCCCTACAGGCTTAGAAATGCTTCACACAGCCTATAAATCCATCTGTCCTTGTATTTCACAACATTGGGACCCTCCTCTGAAGAGTCACATGGCTGACTCATCATTGGCTGTGTTATGGCACTGCGAGGCAGCTGATGCTTGGCAATGTGTAACTCAGACAGAAGCATGCTCCACTTGCTCAGATATGATCTAAGTTTGCAGTCTGCAGCACATCCCAAATCTATTTCACTTTCAGTTTTCCAATAGGCAGTAAACACACCATTCATACCCAAACAGTGTTGGCCTGGGACGACCTGGGACAACAAATGGGCTTTAAACACACACTCCACAAAAAGAGAGATGAAGTCTATATAACATGCCTAATAGCTAACTGAAGAAACTTCATGAGCATTCCCTAACAAAAAAGATCCTGTACAATAAAATGGAAACTGGCATGTGGACAGCGCTGTGCGGTTTAACATGAGCAATGGTAAATGAGGACACAGTGTTAGGATGTTACCAAGTGCTAACTCTTAAAAGACCTTGGATATGTATCCTGCATTCCAAAGCACACTGAATGTACTGGAAATCTCCATTGCTATTGTCATTAGACTGTCCTGCAGTTGCTTGTCACTTTGTTGAGCCAAACATGGAAAGCTTGCACAGCTATCATCTTCCAAGGGAGCTGCCAGGTTTGAATAGCTTTATTTTATGCCATGATCACATTCACCCTTTCTGGCTGCAGGTATCTCAGGAAATGGTGGTTCAGTCTGTCTCCTTAGGCACTGGGTGTCCTTCATACCTTCTTCAGAATTGCACTTGACATTTCAATATCCCAAACTTAGTATATGTGATATGTTGATTTCCACACTTGAGTTAGGCATCAGGTAGAGTTCAATGTTCCTGCCCCAAAGAAAGAAAATATTTCAAAGAATTGAGGCATACAAAAATGTTGAAAGCAGGAGAAATGAGACAAAAGAAATAATGTAAAAAACAGTGCAATATGAATATTTTGCAAAAGATACATATGTGCAGTGCATTATTGATAAGCTTGCCAGAAAGACTGCAGTCCTATGATAAAAAAAGAAAAAAAAAAAAGGAGTTTTAAAAGAGCAGAAAAATGTCAATAGCTGGGCAGCTGTTAGAGAAAACCCTTATCCTAGTTCTAAACAATAAGCTGCAAAGAAGCAAGGATCTTAATGTATATTCATCTGGTAGACTGAGTGTGAACATGGAATCAGTGGCAATGAAATGTTTTCTTCGGACAGAGTTGTTTTGTCTCTGAGCCCTAACCTCAGCCAGTGTTAGTACAAATATGGCAAGTGGGTGTATCTATTTTTGTCAGCCTTTCTCCAGATAGGCTAAATTGAATCTAGTTAAGACTAATTCAGTTAGTCTGAGATTAAGTCTGGCAGAAGTGGAAAGTACAGTCTAACTGATCTCAGACTATTTCCATTGGCACTTGCTTTGGTATTTCTTACCTAGTTTAAAAGACTTAAATTACAGAGCATGGTCTCTAATGTCAGAATTCATCTTCCTACACAGCATTAGTGCCTACTAATATTTATACTAATACCTAAGTGCCTATTATAATCTACCAGAATTATTACATCCCCCCAGTTTTCCTTTTTATTTTTGTTCTTTGGAGTAGGAGTCATCTTTATTCTCCCTTTTTTTTTTTTTTTTTTGGTACAGCTCCTAGCACAATGGGACCCTGATCTGAGACTGATTTTCTTAAAGTTCTAGAGGAGATGTATTGGAAATAAAAGTTTCAAAATAGATCTATGCCATATGAACTTCTGTGCTTCACTGCATGACGCTCATTCTAAAGACAGGGTCAGATTCAGGAGCAAAAAAGTTGGAAAGATAAAGCGGGGCTCTGTGAGACTTTAGCCAAAAATAAGATCCTCCATCCATAGTCCTGCAGCCTCAGAGATTGACCTGTAATGTTGTGAAATTATGAACCTCACGCCAGCCTTCGTTTGTGTACTGAGCAAACACAAGGACAGAAGGTTACAACTGCTTCCTAAAGAAAATGTAATACTAAAAATATGGAAGTGTTATGTAATGCTTTGGTAATTGTTTTAGCAATTATCTGATTGACTGAAATTCTGTATCTTGTACTCAATAACATTTCAATCAAAAAGAGTAAATTCCAAAATATGTGAATCTTGTATTATTCAGTCAGATAATATAAATTGAAAGAGTGACTATGTGAGACTAAGAAATAATTAACAAGAAATAGAGTTTACCATTACTAACATAGTTCTTAAATTTCATTCTTCTAGATTGTAAAGGGAATTTTAAAGAAACCTCTACTACAGAACAGGCAATTATTATGGAGTCACATAAAGAGTACTTGCTGATAAGCAATCCTTTGAATCCTTGAAAATCTCTTCTCTTTAATAATTACACCAACTGCCACTTCCAACCACAAAGCAAAGCTTAACTGGCACAGTAACTTGAGAAATGCAGGAGTTGTCTAGGGAGGCTAAACAACGTATTATTCTGCACTTATTTTAATAAAAATATACATGCATATACAATTTGAAAATGCATGTACTTTCATAAATGTAACCAATAAGAACAAAAAGACCTCAGCAAACAATACTGTTGATGATTTATGATTCCATAATCCCCTTTATAGCTCCCTAATAGGCATTACATGTAGCAAAAACAAAAAAGGAAATTTTCTGTTTTAACCAGGCCTCTTAATCCTGAGAAGTATTTAATCTTTTGGAAATGTCTCAGTGGCACATTGCTGATGGCATGCAATAAAGGTAGTTGACCTGTCCCCTGTGGAACAAACCCAAGGCAATCTGCTTAATCTCATCCTGGGAAACACACCCAGTATCACTACATCTGATTAATTCACATGGGTATTTTTTCAGATGCCTTGCAAATACATACACAGAAATCATTAAAACAAGCTTTGTTCAGTTCACAATTCAGCCTTTTTGAAGCATCTCCCATGCCCTTGAAGAACAAAGCAGACAGCTGTAGTTAAATTTTGTTTTTAAGATTGTCTGCAAAATTACTCTCATCCCCTTGAGAGGAAATAACTCAATCCCCACAATGCCAAGTACAGTTAAAATCTAAAATAAACACATAAGAAATCCCCTCATTTAAGATTCTGTCTTTTCCCATTATTAAGTGTCTTCAGATAAAATACAATTTTGCTAAATTTTAAATACCCAACTCGAAGTTTTCCATGGCAGGTGTCTGCCTCAGGCTGAAATGAATGTAGTACTTTACTTGTTTTGGAAAGCTTAAGCAAGCAGGTCCATGCTTCACAATAGATTTCTTAGGAAAATATATTTGCTTCTATGAGAAATGTTTACAATTTCCAAGGAAACTGTATTATCTTTATGTTCTGGAGCAGTGGCCTAAAGCTTGGCATGAGCTACTCTGTGAAAATCTGCCAATATTTGGCTTGCGTTTATAACCTTCTTGAAAAAAAAAAAAAAGAAAAAAAGAAAAATCCTCCATGTTTTTAGCCACTAGGGTTTGGCAGTTATCTTCTCCAAAGATTCATCTTCGCTGGATCTGCTCCTTGCCTGGACAGAAGGGGCCAAATGGGGCTTTGTGCAATTCCTCCTCTCTTTGACAAGCATTGTGGTTTGGAGAACAGAGCTTGTAGCGGGAGATTATCTCTCTTTTAGTGTAAAAGACCCCCTGCTGATGCCACAGCAATGAAAGGAAAACTGCCTAAGTGGAGCATTAGGAGCTGGGCCTGAGTGTTACAAGGACGGAGGAAACGATGGAGCACAGGGCAAGAGAGAGTAACCGAAATTATTAGGGAAAAGAAATGAAGGCAGAGAAAAGTGGAGTTAAAACGCAAAGTTAATAGAAAGGAGTGGGAACAATCTGGATCTCAGAAAGAAATTATTTGACTGGGAAGGCCACAGAACAATCTCTGACTGTGATATGGATGTACAGGAAATAGCACCCGTGGACGATTTCTGTTTAGAAAATGAGAGGTATTACCTCTGTCTGCCCCTAGAACTAGTGTTTTGCTCCTGCCAGGTAATAATTCTGTAGGCCAGATGATATGCACGTCTCACCTGCCTCTTCTGGCTGATTCACAGAAGAGGGACAGCTTTTCACAACTCAAGTACTTTTCTAGGTAGCACGTCAGAGGTCTGTGCTGCACCCACTAACACAAACTGGTTGAGAGTGTTATGAATGAATATGAATCAGATTAATATAAAAAGACAATTTATTAAAAAACACAATTTTGGAAAAGCCACGGAAAAAGGGGGTCAGCACAGCTAGCTATGGGTGGAGAGGCAAGCGACAGAGAGTCGGTCTGCTCACCAAACCTCCACACCCAAGCCTCGAAAACCCGGGGTTTTTAAGCCGTTTTTGTGCCCTGAGGGCCAAGTCCAAAGTCTAATGTGGATGCTGATGAGCTTTCCGCGTTGTGAATAGTGTTCTGAAAAGAGTAAATCGTCCTTCCTGAGCCCGGTCCTTGGAGAAGAATAGATTTCCTGTGCTGGGTTGAGTGGTCCATTGCAAGGGTATCGAGGCAGGAGATGATATCAAACCAAGATAATCCTGTCGATCGATATCACAAGTCCATCATCCTGGAATGTGGGTGTCCTGCTTGGACGCTGGCACCCATCTCCGCCTGGGATATCCTTTCTGTTGCAAATGCCCATCCCTCCATTCAGGCCCAAGCACCGGTCGTCTCCACCCTGGCTACGTCCTTTATTTTACAAATGGGTTTTCTGAAACGAGTGCCGAGTTACGGGAAAAGAGAAAAAAATAGAAAAAGCCTCTGCTCGAGGCTTCGGGGTTTTAGGTCCAAGATTTGAGTTTAACAAATATTTCATACACGAATTTATACCATATTCCCCACAAGAGTGTGTACATATCACGTAATGTCTGTTTAGAATTTTTGCTTTTAAAAGCTGGGCAGTTGCACTGACTTTCCAAACATAGTCCTGTTGTTGTTTGGGCTTTTATGAATAACATATACTTATTTCCTCAAAAAGTCATAACGACAAGGTTTTACTGAAACCTGACATGAATTGGTCATTCTTAGAATACCTCCAAGAGCCTTCATTGTACTTTGTGTTTCTTTCACAACATGCCTCTGAGGAGGAGAAGTCTAAATCAGAATATCCAAGTAATGAAAGTATCTCAGATGTATTTAAGCTCATGAAGTTAAAAGACAGGGGTGCATGTATAAGCTCAAAATGCAGCTGCCTGGAAAAATTCAGTAAAGGAAAATCCACAAGGTCAAAGGATAAAAATCCAATAAATTACTTTCTGGTCATTTCAGCTATGTTGCCCAATTTACTAGAGCTCTAGAGATAGGAATGGATCCGTTCCCACAGCCTGTGTGGTGCTCTGTATTTAAAAACGGATTGTCTTAATAAGCATTTAGGAGCTTCCTTTGCCTTTGCACAGTAGAACTAACTGGGTTATTATGCAAGCTTTATACTTTTCTTTATTCTTACTATTTACCATTTCTTCCCTGCTGTCATTTTTAATACCACTGATATTTACTTCTACATCAAATTACAAAGGAAGTTTTGTTATGAAACAGAAAAGAGTATTTTGACTGTAGTTCTGCTAAGTATGCAGTGCTTTGTCACGGTAAATGCTCCCCATAGATATCATGTCTTGTGATCACTCTTGCTTGGAGTTAAGAAAAAACCCAAAATACTCAAGTGATGAACTGTATTGCAAGATTGGTGGAACATACTGAAACTCCATTCTAGCTAGGAAAATTGAGTAATTGCCATGATTAAGAGAAATGAGATGACTTACCCATAAATCCTTAGCAATCATCATCTCTCAATACTATAGCTAATAAATAACCATTTGTTTACAAATAGGCTGTATCATCCTCTGGTGGCTGAGGCTCGTGAAGCTGGATCATCTTTACCTTTCTCTGAAGCCTTCCAGTAAAGTTTCTAAAAGGTTTCCCTTTGATGATCTTATGTCTATAAAAACTGAATCCCCCTTAATCTCTTTGGATATTGTATTAAGTACAGCTTTTCTCAGCCCATGCAAAAATCTTGAAATATCACTGTGAGAATTTTTTATAGATGGTTTAATTGTAAGTAATTTTAGGTGGTATACTATAGCTGCATTTCCTTCAGCCTTGAATTGTACTTAATGGGTTAATTATCTTTTGCATTTACAAAGAATATTTTTTTCAAAAAATTAGGCCTATCTGGCACCTGAAAAAATTTCAAGATAATAAACAATATTGAGTGCATCCTGGTTATTACAAAGGTTAAACAATGAGAAGGAAAATCAAAATTTGATTACCAATGAGCACCTGAATATTACGACAAAGCAGTTTTCTCTGAATTAAGTGTTTCATGAGAATTTTAAAAAACTTCTCTCACCTTTGAACTGTTTTGTTTTGAAGTCCCTATTTTTCAGTGCAGAGAAAAACTTTATTGATGTAAAATTCTTTCTGAAGAACATGGATTTCACTCATCAAACCATCACCATCACTCATAAAGATTGTTCATACATCAGATTCCTTTCAGTTGCCTCCTGAAAACAAAACATATTTAGCCAAGTATTAGTGAGATAACAAGAAGCTGTATTTTTACCAGTAGAAAGAACTTGGTTGCTATGCCAAAAAGTCAAGTTTTCATTTTTGAAAAAGAAATTACTCTAGAGATTTTTTTTTCCCCACAACTCTTAAAATATACACCAGCACTAAATAAGCAATCATGGATTCACTTGAAGACTTGAGCTGTGAAATTGCATCTCAAGCAATTAAGAATTCTTTGTACTATGACAAGTAATACATACTAAACTTGTTATCCAGAACGAGCCAAATGAGATCTTCCAATATAATGGTAACTTTTTATCTTTTTAGTGAAATCAATACCTGTAATTTTAACTTTCCAGATTTTCTGAATTTCCACTTGAGAGCGTGTAGAGCCAATATGGTCTTACATCCTTGCAATTTATAACTCTTCTTTCTGCTAGTCTTGAATCATAAACTTGTTCTCCAGCCAGTCTTCTGCATTCATTTAATTTAAACTTTGTCTTAGCTTTCTGAATCAGGCTGCTATTCTCTTAACACTTGTCCATAATCAGCTACACCAATTAGCTAATTTCTGTTCAGATTAATTTCTTTTTCCAACATTTTAGAATAGTTTCATCAATCAAGATTTTATTCTGAGTTGTTTTGTGTTTTGTTTCCCTCCCCTGGAGACTGCCTTCAGTTGACCTTTGTGTTTGAAGGGGATTTTTCAATTTCCATTGATGAACACCCTTTTATTTTATTTCTTTCTTTTTAGAATATGATTTTTTCCCAATACCTCAGCATTTCTTGCTTGTAAATGCTTTTCTAGTTCATCCTGAAACATGGCAAATGACAAGCAGGGATGTTTTATTTTACCATCTACACACTATTCCATGTCACATGTGGGGTTAAGTGCACCCATATGACATGGAAATGCATGCTTTATATATGTTTGTGCTTTATATAAAGATACATACCCATATGTTTAAATGCACAAACACACAAAATGGTCTGAGTGGATGTTTTAATGAAATGTAGAGGTTATTTTTAATATTTTCTTGTCCTCTTTGTTTTTGTGCATTGCAGTTATACTTGAACCATATTGTTTCCTAAACAGAGAATAAGAACGTTCTCACTCTAAATGGCATTTGTGAAGTCATTTTCTTCAGAAAGAATGGCCCAAAGACAATATTATCTTCTTGTACCTATTTATTCCTCCTATCCCTCTGAATCATGTCCCAGAACACAGGTTTTTTTAGTAGGAGGCAAGTCTTAAATAAGAGCTCTTTAAATAGATTGTTATGTTGTTGTGACAGGTAGAAAAAAGTAAATGAGCTATTAGATGTCACAGAAGTGTAGAATCACCAGATTGTTTAGAGCTTCAATCTGACTGATAGCACTGCACTGCAAGATGCAGCTGTAGAAATCAAAATGCACATCTGAACAACGCTGAGTCATTACTCATGTTTGAGAATGTAATGTCTGCTGATTTGCATTTGCTTCGCTGTACCTTATTTTGGAATTTCAAAATTGTTTTTAAATTCTTAGAGTATTAGACCTTTATATGGGTATAGAGAAAAACAGTTAAAGGAGGTACAGCAAAAATGTTTTTACACTGTAGATATAATTTGTTATTTTTGTCATAAATTAATGAAGTGTGGTGGTAATTAGGAGGAAAGTCTAGTACCAACTAGTTATTGCATATTTATTTGACACTTTCGTCTACTTATTTTCCTTTGAAGCATATTTGACACTGGGCAATGTCGGGGTACTGGAGTAGGAGGCCTGTTGGTCTTAGATAAGATATCAACTTTTAGTTTTCATCTAATTTTCTTAAGAAAACACAGAAGTGCCTAATACAGTAAACACAATTATTCCAGAGCACTTAATGGAGGGCTAACAAAATAGATAACTTGACAAGCTTATAAAAGTCGTATAAATATAGTGAAGTATGTAAACTGCAATGTTTTTCATTAGAAAGTAATAGAAATGCAAATTGATTTCATAGAAGGCACTCCAAATAGGGTTTTTCTGCAAAATTGTTCTCTTATTGTGAGACATCAGTGTGGTAATGCCCCAAGAAACAACAGGCATCTTGCCGTTGGCTTAGTTCTAAGAAAATAGGGATTTTCCCAGGACCAAACCAGCACAGGCTCTTATACAGCTTTATTGTTTCTCATAAAAGATGTTTAGTACTTTGACTATCTTCCAGACAAATTTCCAGTATTAAACCAGAAAACATTTGCTAGATCTATTTCACATAGGTCTTGCCTTCACGGACACACCCCCTAGCTCTCAAATTTGAATTCCATTCTTAAGTATACTGCATTCTCTTATGGTAGGATACCATTTATCTTATCTGGAAGACGAGTTTCAATTGAGGTAGATACAAGCAGATCCAAGGAAAGTACCTTTTGGAAGTCAAGAATAGATTAAGTGGCTGATGAAGAAGTAAAAACATAATCTCTTGGACTGCTGTTGGATTCTGACTTCAACTATTTTGTGCAGCTGTGAGCTCTTCTCATGCTCCCATGAAATGAGATGAATAGCTGTATAGATAAACTCCCAGACTATGAGTGAATGTGGTTTACTGTTTGAGGGCTAACATTGTCTCTTAGAGGCAAATGCAAGAACTAAACTGGACAGTGAACAGCCTTTTGGCCCCACTCTTCTCCTTGGCACCTGGGCCTTGTGTTTCAGAATCTAAGCACTTTAAATAAATTTTATCTAGATCCTTCTATAATTCTTCTATAATACGCTGTCAAACACAAATGAATATAAAACTAATATCTATTAATGGCAAATACACAAAGGCCAATGGATTCCTGTGCATTGGGGATAGCTTGGACTGTGCCTATACAGATTTTGGTAAAGGGCCCAGCTCAATGCCAAGTATGGAGTAGAGAGAGGTTAGCTGACTAATTCAGCCTCACACCTCTGATCCAGGAATTTTGGTTCTGTTTACATAACTGAAACCATTGTAAAGAATAGACATGCCATGAGTCTTCATGGCAGGATCAAGCAAGAGTACTGAGAGTTACAAATTGTGTCTACTTGTAGAAAAGCATTAGAACCTTCTCTGAGGTAAAGTGGTCCCTAACAACTGCTAAAATTATGAACTATTTCATTGTCAATTAAAGGGCACGAGGAAGGAACAGACAAACACACACTAACATCTGCATGATGTCTGGCATCTTGCTTGTTTGATTGTAAACTGTGTTATCATATTTTGGTGTCATTGCTGGAAATAGATTAGATTCTATCTGAGGCATTGTATTGGGACTTTTTCCTTTTTCTGAGCACTAATCAGAACCAGATTTTTGAAATACGACATCTATTTTTCAGGTACGATTTGAGCATTGCTTTTTCTGCAAGCAAATGATAAAATATACAGATATGCATACAAACCTCAGCTGTATGCACTAACTGAATACAAACTAAGCACAAACAGGCTTTTACAGATGTAAATTCTATCATTTGCTTGTACAAGTGACAGTGATAAACAACCACACACACCAGTGATTTGCATGCACAGAGCTGAAGTTTAGCTTTGAGTGCTTTTTGAGACCTTAAGTGTCATACCCTGTTGACAGCATATTTGACCTGAGAACTTCAGCTTTTAAATCAAAACATTTCCTTGCAACTTCAGTTTATTTTCTTTATATCCATTACCATGTCTATTTATTTTTAATCTGTCGTCAAAACATCTATCTTTGGTTAGGCTGGCTGGTGTCTTTTGCTGAGCTATTGGTAATATGCTGGGAGGCATTGCTGTTTAAGTACATTTGCTTAATTTTGGATCTAATTCTATTCATTTTGCAATGACTGGACATTTTTCCATTGGCTCTTTTAATTGTACATTCCTCGGGCCAGGGATGCGTCTTCCATTGTTTTTTTGTGAGTGTGCTACTAGTGATGGTGTCCAAGAAATACAAGTAGACAATAACCTATTCTTTAAAAGAACAAAAAAATGTTCTTTTTGATGCATTCATCTTTCATCTCTCTTGAGTTTGCCATTCAGAGTCAGAAAACTGTTTGCAGGGCTTTTAATTTTCACCAGTTTCCTAGGTTTTTGCATCTTCTCATCTTCTCATTTCGTCATTAATTTGCTTCACTATTGTGTTCATTAATTCACTCCTTCAAATGTCTATTTTAAACTCTACAATTCTGAGAAGAAAAATTTAAAATATTTTTTTCAGGTTTCTTTTTGAAGACATATGATATCCCACTCAGGAAAATTTCTTTCAAATTTTTACTCTATGGGGTTTTCTTTCTCTATGGCATCCAACAAAAGCAGAAATAATGAAAACATGGCTTTTACAATTGAGGAGACATTGCTAGCTCCAAAGTATAGATGAATTGAAACTATTTATGGAATGTAAAATTATTTTGGAAAGAGAAAGTTCTGGATTTTGTGTTTCCCCTTCAGAACCATGTCCTTTATTTTGCCATGTGGTTGTAAACCTGGCATAAAAACAGGTTTATCATAGGCAGAGAGAGCAAAGTCAGACTCTTTTCTAAATATTAATTAAAGTGCTGAAGACTATGCTGTTTAAATAGGTACCCTCTGTCTCACTGGATTTAACCCATTGCAGGTTAAGGCATAAATATCTTGGACAAAACTGGAAAATCCTGTACAAAAGTCCCAGCAGTTGAATAGAAGAGTAATTTATAATATATATATGCTTGATATTAATTCTTAGCTTTAAGAAGATGTGAGGAATTGTGTTCAGTCTTATTTATGCTTAACACTTTGGGGTTTTTTCACTCTCAGAAGTTTGATGAGTTTAAATATATTTCCAATCTGCAGAAGGAAAAAGAAGAGAATGGGGCATATCTCAGCAGGACCAGAGAGCCAGCAGAAGTTGAAAGAAGTAGTCAAATTGAGCAGTATGCATTAATTTGAGAATTAAAAGCAGAAATGCTTTAAGAAAGTGGGTTTGTGCATACTGTTTACACAGATACTACCAAATGGATTACTCATCTATTTTCATCATCAAGAAAAGTCTCCAGACTTCATTTTGACAGTTTTAAACAAAACCCATCATCCCAGCTCAAAACTGTATTTGCATATGTATATATGCAGTCTGCTATGAAAAAAAAAACCAAGATGCTATTAGCACATTGAGTCTTTATGCTTCACCCTACTACAAGAGACAAGCTATGAAAAGAGATTGGGAAGGGAAAAAAAAAAAAAAAAAGAAAAAAAGAGATTGCTGGAGCTAAACACACCATTGTTCTGGGCTTCCTCCTTAGGCCATGGCATACTCCTGTTCTGATGATGGTTCCCTACAATTCCACTGGGAATATCAGATAAAAAGGCACATAGGAACACTCCAAAGCATGGAAGATCAGAGAGGAATTGGTGCTCCTAACACCTGCACTAGTTCCTCCACAAATCCTAGTTCCTCCTACACTTTACACAGCAGGGCTCTGTGTGGCTTTCAGATCAGCTGGTGAAGCAGAAATGCTGGAGGGCTTTGCCCACACATCATCTCGTCTCCATCTCTCCCTGTTTGTGTGACTCCAAACTTCAGTTCTTGCACACCAACCCTTGGCTGCCACTGGAGATGTTGTATCCCTTGTAGAGCATTCTCATGCCTTTGTCTACTTCTGTAAATTTTTTCTCTAGCAATGAAGATTTAGCACCCACTAAGAAATTATCTAGACAAATTCTTTTTCTGTTGTTTTAAACCATCTCCCTTTTGTTTGTTTCTAAAAAATATTATTGTGACAAATTACCTTTTCTCCCAATTTCTAACTTAAGTGAACTCAGCGGAGATATTCCTGTCCCAAGTACTGAAAATTATGTCAAACTTTTCAATTTGACACAGATCCAGACTTACCACAGGAACCGAGAAGACTGCAGCATCACCCAGTGAAATAGAGATGTTTTCAGTGTGTGAATCAAATATGGCTTTGCTGCCCACTCATTTCCCTCAGAGCTTCATTTCTCCTCTTTGAGGCTCCCAGGTTAGGCCTTTCCTCCCAGCCAGTGATGTCCTGATTAGCTGTGACTCCAGACCAACTCTCAGAAAAGTCAGCAGAAATAGCTGCTTCTTTTTCAACTTCACGTAATAATTTTGAGGTGAATAAAGCCTTCCACACAAAAAGAACAGATACTTGTGTGCTCAAATCATGATGCTGCTGTGGAAAGTGAGTGCATGGCCATCGCTCTCATTGTAGTGTCTTGGGCAAGGAAGGATGAAGTTCTGGCTATGGCCAGAAAATAGTTTTGTTTGTCAGTCATGGAGAATTTAAATTACAAGGTGCTATGTTCATGTTTAAAAGTCATTAAGCCTATCAATTCTATTTTCATAGTTTTCAAGAAAAGGAGATGTAAGAGTTCAGTAGACCTCCCAAGGGTTACAGGATTCTTTAGTCCAAAAAAGGAACAGAGATAAGTCTTTAAAGGTGTCAAAAAATATCACTCAAGCCTTGAGTTGTGCAACCATTTTACGTGGTTTTGGGATCTGTGAGCAAAAATGTTAGAATACAGAGGAGAACTGAATCAAAATTGTGGGTGGAAAGCTAGAAGACAAGATGCTTTTGAAAATGTAGCTTGTAATGTATCAATTTTCATGTGGACTGTGTAGACAATGGTGAAATTCAAGTAGTATATTCAGCTTTTGCTCTCTATGAACATCCACAGTATATCTTTATATCCCAGTGCAATGTAATTGTTTTAGGATAGTATTTATTAAACCCATAAAATGATAGACAAAAAATACCTGCATGGATAGATCTCAAAAATTAGAGAAGTTGCCAGGTTACCCAATGTTTGCTTACCTGCAGTAAAGTCCCTAAGAGTGCACAAGCAGAAATCAATGAATGGAAAAATGATTCATTGGATATTTGTATTAGCCACTTTCAAAGGTATAGGATGGAAGGAATTATCAATAAAGTCAGAGCCTCCATGAGAAAGCAACTCTGTTCGCAAGAAATGAAATTGCCTAGAATGCAAGTTGACAGATAAGACTGTTGAGTGCGGCCCCAAGGAGCTTGTGTTGACAACAGGAAACATTTTATTTGAATTGTCTAAGGGTAGTAAAAGGTCAAAATTATTCAAATGCTGAATTCAGCAGATAGATGAATAATGAAACAACAGATTTGTGAGGCAGTAGAAAGAAAAATGCTCCAAAAACTGCATTTTTATAAAGGTTGCATAAGTCTTGCTAACTTTTAATAGCCACTTTTGTACATTTTATATGCAACATCTTCAGTCCATCCACATTAATGTAAATGTAAATGTGCTTGAGAAAGACCCCAAAATATCTTTGAACATTAATTCTTATGTAAGTAAATATCAATAAATGTTTTAGTTAATTTCTGAACAGTTATCCTAACTACTCATAAGAAGAAGTGACAAATGGCTAAATGAAACAAATGACCAAAAGAAGAGATTGTGGAAAGCGCATAAATGTTCTTTTTAATCTGCTGCTGAACTGCTTTATGATCTTAGGCAACTCAAGTTGTGCATGTCTTCCCACCATTTCTAGCCTTATTAGGATTACATAGAATCTCCCTACCATGTTGGTTGCAGAGTATGTTTTACTGTCATCTGATCATAACCAAGAATAACAGGTTAAAAATTGCACTGGATTCTAGAAGAAGTCTTTGACCCTTTCCATCAAATTGTTCCAATTCTTGGCCTGTAATTAAATTCATATTGTCATCACTCCCTGAGTTTAATTTTTTGAGCTACAAAGAATGTACTTGGGCATGAAAGGTCTTCCTTTTGCATTTTTGAACATCAGTATCTCTGGAGTCTATTTAGTCACCTACACTCGTTTTACAGTACAACACACAACTGCAAAATACGCAAGAGCATGGAATGTGTGTTAATGAGTCATAGTATTGATTTCACCAGCAATATTTTAATGCTGTTTCTCTTGAAAAATGGACAATAGATCTGGGCTCAGAAATCCTTAATATATGTTGTGTATGGTAATAGATAGTCCATATTCAGTAATGAGTTTTATTAGGCTATATAGAAGCTAAAATATACGCTGTCTTACCACAGTTCACATAAGTGAAAGATATATGCTAGCTTTTTGAATCTGTCAGCACATCTGAAAAGCATTCAACACAATGTTCTTTTTTTAGGAACTCAGCCTTTTTGGTGTGGATTGGCTTGCCCTCTAGTGAGACTCCCTGCTTTCTGCTTCTCAAATGTATGCTCTTCCAGGACCATTGCCATGTGGTAAAACATTCTGGTTCACCATTATTCCCCCTCAGCTCCAAACACAACTCTTCGTTTTTAGCTCAATGCATGTACCAAGTAAGTTGAAGGTTCCAAACCCTTTTCATTAGGCAATAGTGATGAACTGTTCAGTTCTGTGGCTCATTGCATTATCATGGTCTGTAGTCCCATTCTTCAGAAGGACCACTGAAGAGACTGAAAGGAGGTCATGCTTCCTATCTCCCCAGGCTGCTGGTTCAGATTATGTTGTCCTGTCCAATCTGTTAGTGCTTCTAGATTTGTAGTTACTGTTTCTATCTCAAAGAGTGCTTGGCCTGGAGATCTTTACCATCTCTCTGAGATTTGTAATGATTATTCAGAACTTTATCTTAGCCTAAAAAAATATATTCTGCTTAGGATTCTCTTGAAATCCTTTGAATAACAGCAATCTGGTTTGTGCAGAGAGCAACTGAGAGCACACTGTTATGATAAATTGTTAATTTTATTTTTGCAATAGAGTTGTAAATCTCTTCCAGCACAAAAAGGAAAGATAGGGTAAAAAAAGAGAAAGAAAGAGAAGTTTGAAATTCAGCAGCTGTATGCAAAACTTTGTACTGACTTTCATGTAGTCTAGGGCCTGCCCTTTTCTTATGTATGATCATGTTCACTTATACTATCTTAGAAGTTTCTTTTTGTTTGGGGGGTTAAATTCTCTAGGATTAGGAGCAGAGATTTCTGAGTCCATGGTTTGGAATTAGTTTTCCTTGGTTCTCTGCCAGTGTCCAGCTCCAGTAATCTTCAGAGCACGTGGACAAATATTTGTATTTGGGTAAGTTTTTCTGTATTTTTAGCTGGTTTGGTTTTGCTTTGAATTTTATTTTACAGTCCTCAAGATGGTAGATTGGGAATTGTTATTTTCTAACAGGATAATTTAGTATTACCCACCACGGGAAGTTTTCTATGTAATTTATCAGTTGTTTTTATAAATGTGCACTGTAGTGACTGAACAAACAATATATTTATTTTCATTTTTATTTTGCTATTTTCCAACCTGTGATACCAGGACTACTTTGACTGAAAAGCTCTAGAGGACAGAAGTTTGTTCCTTCCATGTCTTCCTCTCTGTGGAAGGAGGGAGTGATGTCCAGGTGGACAGACAGTGGGATGTTTATCAGCTGTGTGGTGTCAGTGTTTCATTCTGGTCAATTCTGCCA
This sequence comes from Pycnonotus jocosus, assembly GCA_013400435.1. Lineage (NCBI taxonomy): Eukaryota > Metazoa > Chordata > Aves > Passeriformes > Pycnonotidae > Pycnonotus > Pycnonotus jocosus. The sequence goes on from VWYP01017012.1 coordinate 526,408, forward strand.
TCAGGTCCACCTTGGTACAGGTTCTGCCGCCATCGTGGCTGTGCAACCCTCCCCTCCAAAGTGCCTGTCTGCAGCTAGTACTGCTTTTTGCTCATGAGACCAAAACTGCAAGAGTGTCCAAAAGGTTCAAGGCTTTCTACCTAAAATGTAGTCTTTCAATAAAGTCTATTGCAATGATTAAAGATGGATGATTGTAAGTAGTCTAAAGTATTTGATTATAAAAGTTAATATTTACTGCTTGATTAGCTAATTATTTACCTCAGTTTTAAACATTTATGCTGGTAATTTCCTTAGAAAGGCTCCTCATTTGCACCAATCTGAGAAAGCAGCAGGGACTGTAAATACTTGATATGATTTGAGAATAATACAAATGGATCTTTAAAGATGTGTATTTTAAAAATACAGCTTGGGTGTGACAAACAGTTTTTTTCTTTATTGCAAGATTAGCTCTTGCCCTTTGTCTGAATATATATTGTAGCAACAAGAACTGTTCAAGTTCCCACAGAAACAATACTGTTGGGGATAACACAACCCAAGGCCAGGAATAAAAGGGTGTCATAAAGTACCTGATAGTCACCTGGTTCCCAAAATATCCTGGGACAGGTTGTCTCTTGGTGTGAAACAGATCAGCTCCTGAGGATGTGGCCTGGTATCTCTGCAGAGCGGGTAGTCTCTACTGGAGAGGTCAGAACATGCATCAGCCAGACGATGTATAGATCAGATCTTTGCACTGCAGGCTCTTAGGAGATGTTTCCAGTTAACTTCCAGAGCAGCTGTTCCTCAGGACAATGTGGTGTTATATTTAGAAATGCAGACTGGTCACCTGATGGTGTCCTGATTTAAGAACGACCAGGTCTGTGCTCACCATTCATCTCTTTGAAATGAAAAGGAGAATAGCTGAAGAGTTGGCTTGGCTCTGGCACCACTAAGGAAATTCTTGTTTTGGTATAAACCACTCTTAATGAGATTGCATTTTTCCCTATCATGTCTAACTTCAGTCTGAGAAGGAAGATAACAAAGAATAAAACAGTCGAGAGTGCACTGCGGTCACAACTGATTCAGCAGCTTACACGCGATATTTTTTTTTCCTTTTCTCTTCTTCTATCTGTGTTGATAAAATCGGAGAGCCGGTGGCTAGCACTGATTTAGATTTCCAGCCTGGATTTGTTCTTGTTTTTCTCCTTACTTCAGTTCTCCTTGTGCAGTGCTGCGTGGCGCTGGCAGCCTGAGAGAGAGGGAGCTCCAGTCACACGCATAGACTCAGACCGCTCTGAGGAGATTAACATCAAGGAGCTCACATTTGCAATAGCGGGTGGTGCTGGGGGGAGAGGCGAGGGGAAAATAAAATAAAAGCAACAATCGGGTAAATGCTCTTCTCTTCTCGCCACCAGCACCTTGCACAGGTCTGAAATCGCTTGTTTTGCTTTGCTGTATTGCGCTTGCCTGGGCTGTGGAGAGGGGAGGGGGAGGGGAGGAAGGGGGAGGTTTAACTTTTACTTGACATTACCGGGTTATTGTCACTTCCCCCGTGTTAAACCCCGGTGGTTTCCCCTCGCCCCCACCCCCTCCACGGGCTCGGCTCCCTCCAGTTAACTTTGTTCAAAGGGCTGCAGCCGGGAGGGCTTGTCCGGGCCTGGGACACAGATAGCGTAAAGTAAATAATCACCACAATTAGGCTGGGGCCGGGAGTTGATCTTCGTGGCGAGAGATCTGCTTAGTTAGCGTTTGCTGTTTCGGGGCGATTGAAGGCCGCCGTGCCAAGGACACGCGCACACACACACACACAGACACACACACAGTCACTCTTACACACGCACGCTGGATACAAAAGTCTGGAGGATCTAAGGGAGAATTGCAGCCGCCGGATCGGTGCAGCAGCCGCGGCCAGAGCCATGCGTGTCACGGCCTCCTGAGGGGGGAAAAGGAAGGAAGGGAGGAAGGAGGGAAAAAAAAGAGAGAAAGAAAGAAGGAAAAAAAGAAAAGAGGGAGAAAGGAAAACAGAAGAAAGACGCGGGGTGGTGGAAAGTGTTTGCCTGCTTTTGTCTCGCAATACAGTGAACTGGAAGATGGAGATGGATGTTAAGGGAGTTTCTCCGTGCCCGGAGCCCATCCCCCCGGCGGCGGGGTCTGGCGGCTGCCCGCACCAGCGCCCGCACCACCGCGATGGGCAGCCCGCNGGCATTGTTCCGCTCGCCCGGCGGGAGCGGCCCAGGTGCCGCCGCCAAAGTTTAACCTCACTTCGAGGGGCCGCGGCCGGCGGGGCCGCCGCTCCCCTTCCCTTCCCTCCCCGCTCCTCGCCTCGACTTCCAGCCGGCGGCGAGGGGCGAGTCACCTGGGGGAAGGAGCCCGGGTGCTGTGTCCCTCCAGCCCTGCTGTGTCATTGCGGACCGGGGGACGGCTGCTCGCTGCCGAGTGAGAACATGCGGGTGACGGAGTTGAGCGAGAAATGGGTCAGATCGCACCTTTTGGTGCGGATGTGTCTGCTGCTGGGAGAATCAGAAAGTAGGGAGGATGGGATGGAAAAAGGTTGCCATTAAGATAATGTCAGCGGAGTGCATTGATCAGTGCTTTTGTCTGTGGGCACTGTCTTCATTTCCATTCATTTTTCTCGACATGGGTTTGCTAAACTGAAGCCGATGAATTCTTCTGTGTCTGTAGGTCTGTGACAGGCAGAGACTGATAAATGTGTAAGTTTCATCGTAATTCGGTGATGGTTGCAAGGTGTGATCCGTGTGTGCTAGACTGTAAAACACATCCGTTTCTATTTTATTGAAATCCGAGTAATTCTCTAAATGCACAGATACCCCTAAACAGATTATAATCCTAGAGTAATGCAAAAAAGAAATGTTGGCATGTACTGGTTTGAGCCGTGTTTCTTGAACTAGTTTTACTATAGTTTGGTTTTGTTACAAATGTGTAAGGGAACAGTAGCACAATGAAGGAATGTAAGCGAGCAATGCAATAAATCAATGCAACAACTATGTCACACCACATATTTGCATGACTAGAGCTCCAGTTGTCATGAGAAAGACAAGGTATTTTTTTAAAATTGTATTTTTAAATGTAGACTCCGAGTTTTCAGCGTTTGCCTCCTACACTTTTAGATTTGTTACTGTTCGGTAAAATCTGTGCTATTGTTTTAATTAAACGAGGGTATCGACGCCGGATCATTTAAACAGGGCCTGTACAGTTTAAGAGGGTGGATGCAAGGGCTTTATTTTTAAAACGATAACTGGTGGTTTACATATTGTGATAGATGAACGCAGAATTTCATCTCCTTTGAGTTTATGAATATTTAATTCTGTCGTGACTACATGTTACTGTACCTAGCTGAATGATTTGTGTGTGTGTGTGATTGTTTCTAGGATCCCTTCCCTTGCACTGTGCTACTTACTAAACTTAAAATTATTTTATTTCAAAATAATTAAAATGTAGAGCCAAGACTGCCATTTACACATGACTTCATTTTGCCACTGCTTCAGGAATTTTAAAACCCTGCCATCAGCAGAAATCCATGCTCAATAATTACTTTCTGATGTGCCACACAGTCTGTCTAATGTTTTACCAATCATGGACATGGGGAAGGCAAAGAAGGTGTGACTCAAGGTGGGTGAACACCAAAGAAGGCCTGATTCTCTGTGGCGTGGCTAATTAATGTGTTTAGATGACTCAGGATTGCACTATTTTATTCTGTATCTGCCAGCATTTTCTGGACATGGAAACAAAAGTACTACCTGGTTTGTTTTTTTTTTTGGTTTCTTGTCTTTTTGTTCTATCTATAGCCATGCTAAAGTACTGTGATATATTCATCTTTTTTAATTCCACTATTAGCTTTTCCAAGTTTGCCATTGCCAAGGTTGTTGCAATGACTAGCTCGTATTTTTGGGATGTGCTGTGATATTTCAAACCTCCCTAAATGTATGTATCTTTTCTGGATGCTGTCCCAGGACAACCAGTACTTCTTATTAGTGCAGAACTATTTCAGATATCTGGTAAAGTACTGGCAACAGAAATATGATGAGAAGAGGAAAACCCATTACAGTGATCGTAAAATCCAACACTGTTGTGAAAAAAACCCTAAATCAGCTACAAAAGTAAACTCAAGGATTTCTGGAAACATCATCTAAGAACTTTCTAAATTGATTGAAGTAACTGTACCATTGTTCTTTTGACCCTTATGCAAACTTCCTAGGCACACTGATACATCCTAGAAGTGTAAGCACTGTACGTGGAAATCGTAAAGGACATTAGAACCTGAATTCCTAACAATGTATAATTATGACTAACTAAATATTAAGGTCTTGCAATGTCTCATGATTTCACTGTTGCTTTTTGGGATCATGCTTCAATTATTAAAAAATCTTCTATTTAATTGTTGAGCTTCATTTCAGATGGGCATAAAAAGAATTTTACTTCCATCTAAATGGAGCTGGGTCAAATTTATGTGCTAATAAAAGTGTTTTTTGTCACTGTCTCCAAAAGGAGCATCGCTGAATTAACCAAAGCAAGTATTTTTCTAAGCCTCTGGAATTTCAGTAGAAGAGACTACCATAGTCTCACTTATATGGACATTGAAGGCTTTTTGCCTGCTGTATATTAGGGTTTTTTTAATTTGTTGTTGAGCTTCAATAAAATTTTGAGACGTGTATAACTTGAAATATATCCCACTGTCTTCAGCTGAGATGCTGACATGCCAAAGTGTATGCTTAAGTGCTTTTTTGGAGGAAGATCTAGCTTACTTCGCATATATCTTTCTGTTGAAACCATCTCTGACTGATGTATGAAAATAGAAATTATGAAGCTTGACTTTATAATTTATTAAAGTATACAGTACTTGGCACTTTAAAGCCTTGTTGCTATTTGGATGGGAGAAAATGAAGCACAAATAGTAGAGTGCAAGATTTAGAAAGCTAATAGGCTGACTCTATAGGGATACTATTTTTTTCTCTTAAAGCAAAACACATTAGAAGATATTTTTCAACACTCCTACAATGTTTTCTGTTATTTTAGTTAAAAGCATATAGGTCTAATCCTATATACAGAAGCATGTTGACATTCTCCAGTATGGCAAAGTGAGTGACTGCGGGAGAGAACAACCTGCAATCCTGGCTGTTCATTCCTGGCTGGAGGTGCAGCTGATGCCTGTGACAGGTTGTGTGGGTGGGTTGTCACACCATCTTGCCACTCCATGACTCGGTGCCAAGGGATCCAGGCCCCTAAATTGTACCAAGGATTCTTTCCAGCTTATCTTGGAATGATTGCATCTTTACAAGGATCGTACAGAGCACTTAGGAAGTAGAAGGCAGCTTTGCAATTCATTTGCAGACTGGTGACTGTGAGTGAGGTTTATCACAGCTCGTGGCTCAGGATGAGTAGAATTTTCCCTGAGCCCTGTGTTTGGACTTTCAAGCCCTCAGCTATAGCCAGTCTATTACAGTGCTGCCATTTTTCAAAGCCCCCAAATTCTCCAAAAGTTGGTCTGAGGTATGGATGTGATAATGTAACGTTTCATACTGAGGAGGACTTCTGCATCTCCGTGGTATGCACAAATCATTTAGCACAAATGATCTACAAGCACATGCAGAGCTTTCACTTTATACCTACATTCCAGATACAAAACCATCTGTGAAACAGCTCCAAAGTGAAGAACTTTCCGTGTATTTACATGGAGAAGAGCACACTGAGGTTATAGCAAAACCAAGCATATGTGGGCTGGGTACATTGTATTCTGGTTCACAACCGATTTGCCAGTGTTTGATGCAAGAGTTTTGAGGTGTTTTGTGGGCTTTTTTGTATGTTATTTCCCAAAATGCTCACCTGTGATAGTGCTGTGTGATAACGGCACCCAAGTGTGAGCTTCTAGAGGGGAAAACCTGAGTGCTTTAGGGAAATGCACTTAGTATTAACTTGGGGATTCTGTTCTGCTGTACACATGATCTGATCATCAGTTTCTAAAAGCCTTCTGCTAGGGTATTTACAAGAATAGTGCTATCAACTATACAATGCTTGTTCACTCATCCTCCACAAGCAGTAGGTCAGGAATAGTGGAAGACTTCAGGGGAATTATTTTTTAATAGTTTCTCTTATGTATTTAGTTTTGTTTGATTTAGAAAGCCAAATATTACTATGTGATTACATTTAGAGAGAGAAGGCTCAAGAAATGCAGTTTATGCTTGAAGCAGATGGTGGGGATTCTTTCAGGGGGTAGATCACTCCCGTCTCAGATCAGATGTGCTTATCTTACCTTAGGCAATTCCGTTGTGAACAGAAGAGGAGTTGTCAACCACTCTCATGTTTCCTGGAGATTTGATTGAATTTTCTTTTGCCAGATAATCTGGAGCCATCCCATTGAGTAATGAGAAGTTAAGAACCAAAAGCTGAAACTGAAATCAGTAATGGATATGAGGAACTGGTATGGGGTGTGTGAGATGAAGAAAGCAGAAATAGACAACATTACTGGTTGCTGACGGTAACAGCTTCTCCTGATAATAGTGTAAAATGCACCTTGAATTAAGTGGAGTTTCCAAGTACTGAAAGCTTTGTGCCAAGTGTGTCATGGGCTGTGGTTCTGCCAAGATGTGATGCAGGCATGAATAGTCAAGGTCAGGCCATTGTCTGCATAGATGGACACATTCTTCACCACACAGACATGTGTGGCAGAAAATTATTCTTGTGGCTGTTGCTATTCTGAGAGTTTGATGTCAGACAGAAATTCAAGTGTATGCTTAAAGTGAGGACAGAGCTGGAGAATAATGTGTCTTTGTTGAAATCATTGCTAAGAAGATTTCAGAAATCATCCCCCAACCCAGCAACATCAACTCTGTGTTTTTCAGATCCACTCTTAAGCACCTGTTCTTCATTCTTAAGCTGTTCCTATCTGTGCTGTGGGCCATTGTGATATTGGTATTGATCTGCATAGTTCAGTTTCTTCCTGATGAAGTGGTCTGAAAAAAAGGCAGCATCCTGTTCTTCCAGAGTTCCCAGAGCTTGGCGGCTGCCTCAGTGGTGAGCCTGACCCAAAGCCACAGACACAGGATATTCTGAGTCCCTCATATTCAGATCTTGCATATTCCCAGATCACAGCTCTGGAGCAGGCTAACTCATGACAGTATGGGGAGACTCCTGCACATGTGTTCCTGGAATGGGTGCCCAAAGCCAGAGCGTCTGGCAGGTGCCTCTGGAAGGGAGGTTTTAGTCCTTTGCATTGCTGATGTAGGCAGCAAAGCTATTAATCTTGTCATTAACCTGTTTTGATGAGCGAGACCCAAGAGCCATCTGCTTTGAGGAGACTAAGTAAAAAATTCAGATAAAAAGAAAATCAAAAAGAGGAAATTCACTATGAACTGAAAGCCTTACTTTGCAGGCAGGTCTACTTCTGCATTTTGATGCATTTCATGTACTCTGCCTCACTCTTCTCTTGCTTTCTAGTGAGAGAATGAATCCTTAGATGAACTTAGGATTGTGCCTCTGTTACAAAATTAAGCAGATGCAAAGAAGAGAGAGAAAGAGAGAAACTGTTAGTATCTGAAGGCAAGAATAACAAACTCATGTTCTATTAGACATCAGAGAATCCAAAACAAGACAAGATATTGGGAACCAGACCTCATCATTTTCATATCTCCAGAATTACTTTTTGTCATGTATTCTGAGGATTCCTTTTACTGCAGGACCAGCAGGTCAAGGGAGGTGATTCTCCCTCTCTGCTCCACTCTTGTGCGCTCCACCTGGAGCACTGCATCCAGCTCTGGTACCCCAGCATAGGGAAGACATGGAGCTGCTGGAGTGGGTCCAGAGGAGGCCACAAAGATGATCAGAGGGCTGGAGCACCTCTCTGATGGAGACAGGCTGAGGGAGCTGGGGCTGTTCAGCCTGGAGAAGAGAAAGCTCTGAAGACCCTGCAGCAGCCTTCCAGTATGTAAAGGGGGCCTACAGAAGAACTGGAGAGGGACTTATTACAAGGTCATGGAATGATAGACAAGGGGAAAGGCTTTAAACTGGAAGAGATATCTCTTAATTAGGCATTAGGAATAAATTCTTTACTGTGTGGATGGCGAGGCACCTGGAAGAAGTTGCCCAGAGAAGTTGTGGATGCCTCATGCCTGGTTTGATGGGGTTTTAAACAACATAGTAAAGTGGAAAGTGGAAAGTGTCCCTACCTATGGCAAGGTCCCTTCCAACACAAACCACTTTAAGATTCTGTCATTCTATGATATGGGAAAAAATCGTAAGTAGTTATCAGCAGTAGGACAACGTTATTCTTATACTAAATACAAAACACAGCACTGTACCTGATACTGAGAAGAAAAATTACTGTATCCCAGAATCTGGAATGTGGAGAATGTGAGTTTTATGTTAAAGCATAAAGTTGGAGAGTGAGGAATTGACTTCTGTGATTTGCCTGCGTCTGCATTAAAACAACACACATGATAATGCGTGTGAATGATTCTTCAAAATTTTAACCAATACTTTTTCACATTTCTGAAAGAGGAATATGTTATTTAAAACAGTTGTCCTCTCAAATAAATTGTATGAGAAATATTTTGATGAAATTTGCCAGTCTTACAGCTGTTTAAATTTTTCATCCAGCTGATCAATAAGTGGATAAAGCTTGAAAAGGTGATCACACTCTGACTGGTTCCTGTGGTAAACATAGAGATATTCATTGTAATAGAGAGATTTAATTAAAAGTAAGTACTGCTTAGAGTTAATACAAAGAGAAATTAAGTGCATATGTAGTTGATTTGGTAACAAATCCAGGGACATAAACAATGAACATCATGGGTGGGAACTGAACAATGCTCTTGAATCATCGGCAACACAACCACAAGTTTTGTACGCGGAAGACACAGAACTGACTCTCTGGCTAAAGGCAATTTTGTCTTGGCTGCAGAAGGGCTGTGAGGATTCCTACTTGGAGGAAGACACAGCACTGAAAAGGGCTTTGTTATTTCCACTTGAACAGTTGGGACATTGCCTTGACTCAGATGTAGTGGTATGTGTTCATGCCTATGTGCCGAGACTGGAAAGCAGTCCTATTCAGGGCTGCATGTGACAGCTCAGAGCTTGGCCAGTGCATGGCGTATCCTTCCCACTTAAGTAGAGCTTGTTCTCAAAAGCCCAGTATTCACAGGAGCTCCTGGCCAAGAGTTGAGTGCCAGCTTGTAACAAATCTGAGGCTTCAAACAATGGATAATCAATGAAGCTAGAGACGAACAATACCCATGTTGTTGCATGCTGTTCCCAATGTTTTCCTAGATGCTCGCAGTGTTTTTAGACCATCTCTATCTGTGGTAAAAACTTACTGTGTTGTGCTGAATCCTTACGGCACAGCAATTTTTACTAGACTGAGGTTTCAGTTGACTTAATTGCCTGAGCTAAGAGAGACGTATAGTTACTGATGTGTGAAGTGGTTCAGTTTTTGTTTGGGTCTGTATTTTGTTCTCTGCCTGGCTGTAGCCATGCTGCTCATATAGTGACTGGGATTATTTCCCAGCACCTTGCACTAGGTGAATTTTTGTACTGACTAGCTGCCAGTAGTAATTGTCCAGCAACAGTATAAAAAGTTGCAGAGTCTTGGTAGAGTTATTGTTTTCTAACATCTTGTCTCTGAAAATATCCAAATAGTAAAGAAAATGTGACTACAGCTGCAAATGGGAAAAGTAACAACAGAACCACTGATAATAATTTCCATAAAAGCAGGGATCAGATCAGGTTTTAGTGTGATGTTTAAATGTGTAGAAGAAAAAAAACCCCAAAACGGATCTGAAAGGCAAGGCAGTGCTAGTATTCTACAGTAGTTTCTTTTCTTCCTCAATGTCATCCTTTATGTGTGGCTCTGAAATTATCCTCCGCCTATAACAAAAATTTCTGTTTTATTTCAATTCCCTCCATTGCATTCTGAGATATAGGGGCAATATTAATTGTTTCAGGAACTCTGCTAACCAGTGCATCTTAACTGGAATAAAACAAGACAACATTTGGCTCATAGTATTGACAAGGACAATCATGTAAAAAATTTGTTAGACAGTCATGATTTACTGGAAAAAGAGCAATTCTTCCATGCTTAATGGCTTCTGCCATGTGTTTAAATACAGCTGTTATTTTCATTATGTATTATATGAAGACCAATCTTGTTACAGAAGCAGAATAGGAATAGTTTCCGTGGCTGAAAAGCAAGTCTTGGGTGAATAAAAATTACGACTCAAGCCACAAAGCTTGGTGAATGCACTTAGTGTTCCTGGGTTTCAGAATTCATTCCGTTGAACACCGTGTCCTATGGTTGCAGAGGTTATTGTTTCCAAAAAGCTATTTGACACTAGTTATTCAAAGTGATAATGTGATCAGCAAGTGTAAGGAAAATAAAAATAGTATTCTCCCCTTTAGTTCTAGATCATCTGCAAAAGATTCTGATAATTGATTGGAGAATGAAATTAAAATACTGTGGAACCCTTGCCTGTTCCATCAGCACAGAGTCTGTGTTAATTGATTTCAACAAGTGCCTCAAGCAGCACTGACATCTCTTTTTTGCTATTACCTAGTGATGGTTTTCTCACTGAGGTTATTACCAAGTCTGTACTGATTTTTAGGAGGCCATAGCAGAAAATCTGGTTTTGGATCCAAACTAACATACTCAAGGTTTTTGTGGAAAGGATGTTAAAGGGCTACTATCTACTAAAGATAATTTTTATTGCTATTATATTTAGTAGCAATTTTGTATTCAACACAGTGTAAATAAATAGACATTGTGCTTTTCTGTGGATTCAAAAAGAGTACTTTATTTTTTTGAGGTAGTTACTGTGTCAATCAGGCATGATACAGGACGGGTGACTACAGGTCCTCAGGGATAGGCAGGTGAGCATGATGTGTGGGGGTAGGATGTAAATGACTTCTGCTCTTCAGGTGAATTAGAAGTGTGAGGGAGTGACATTGAGGGGCAGAGAGGGAGTAGCTGGAAAGCTAATTGAAAGCAGCAACTTTTGAGTAGGGTTAGAAGAGAGAAGTTTGTAAGGTTTGTGTTTTGAGGCAAAAGAGCTTTACGAAGTGTGCACTGGGTCCGTGTGGAGTTAAGGAAGCACACAGCAGAATTCCACAGCATTCACAGGATGCCTTCTGAGGCTTCACAGACATTATACAGTGCACCGGTTAGCCTTGTTAACTTTATTGAGTGTGCTTCGAGGACATGCAGACTTCCAAAGTATGTGAAAACCACTTCTAATAATTAATTGGCTTACTCTCTCCCACCTATTGTTTCATATCTAATAAAAGGCAACAACAAGTCATTGCCAAAGGAAACAGATACAATAATATTTAGGTTAGTTTGGTTTGAGATATGACAGGCTAAAAAGGATCTCCCCAAAGATCTTGGAACTTAAATAATCCCCATTTTTTGTCCTGTCTTATTTCTCCCATGACTATCATAGGATATGCTTTTAAACTAAATTTTCCCCGATCTAGTAAGTGGTTTCAAGAAAATCAGTCCATTTTTAGAGTGCTTCTATATGAACTAATTTATAACTGGAAGCATGTTTCAACTTTACTATGTCAGGGACATGCTGAAATTTCCAAGTGATAAAATGATTTTTTCCTTAAGCATAGCAGCCATCATCCACATTATCATCTACATCCCTGCATACGTGGTGTGGCATGGGAAATAACACATCATTATCAGATGGCTGTTAAGATGGATGCAGGGAAATGGCGAGGTTGCTGGCATGGCCTCAAAGACAGACAGCCACAGATGTTCTGTAGTCATTTCAGTGCATGTGGTTAAAGGGTGCCTGTTGTGTGCTTGGGGAAATTTTTGCAATTTCCCCAACACTTAAGAGAACACTTAAGTTTGGAGGAGGTCATGAATATGTTTCCAAAGGGAGAAGGGAGGGGCAGCAAGCTTAGAGGGAAGGAAAGCCATGCACGATTTTCAAGAGGAGCAAGGCAGTAACAAAGAGTCAAACTTCATCTGTCTCCCACAGTAGGGAGGTGGCTAGTGCAGTGTCGTGTGCTGTTGTGGTCTTATGCAAAGCATAGCCTTCCGAGACCTTAAAATGGGATCCAAAGGTGCCACTTCTTGAACTTGTCAAGAGGACACACTATGCAGAAGATAAATAATTGATGGATCAATTCAGAGAGAGGCCATGTGGAGGTTAGAGCATCAGAGGTGTTCAAGATCAATGTGTCTCAGGGAATCTTTACAAGAAGGGTTACACCACAGGACTGTCATGAGATAATCAGCCAGATCAGCGTCAAAATTGGGATCACCGTGTGCTGGAAAGTGCTGCTCAGGGCAGGAAGAAGGCTCTGATCTCTCTGCTCTGCTCTCTGCTTTGCTCTCTGCTCTGCACGTTCTGCCTGTTGGTAGGATTCAGGAACTTTCTCTCTTTAGGCAGTGTTTCACAGTCAAATGCTTTTGCATGCTGCTGCACACAAAACAGTCACTGAGGTCTTCCTAACTGCTTAAGGGATGCAAAGCCAATGGAAAGGTGTCATTCTGCAACATCAGTCTGTATTTCACAAGTGACTGTGCATGTTACCTATGATCATATTGTGGCACCTCATACGTCCACATCTGATGGTAGTAACTGGAAGAGACAGACAGGAAAGTCAGAAAACCATAGATAACAAGTGCTTACTTGTTATGTACTGTGGGATATCAAGAACTAGGAGCAGGAAGACACAGTGTCACAACAGTTAACAGGGGCCTCAAGCATTACTCTTTTATTTGCTGACAGAGGTGACTTGTTTCTCACCTACACAAAGGAAAATTATAGATGAATCTGTCATAGGTAGAACTTTTGCCATTTTAAGATGCAGGTCAGAGCAGTTATACCTGTTGACACACAGTTCTGTGGTATCAATAGTCTCAGCATGCAGTGTGGTCCTTGTTTTGTCATACCTCTATGGCAGAGACTGTTACAGCTACCCAGAACACTGTGAGAAGTACAGAAGTTCAGCAGCCAGGGTCAAGGCCTCTGAAAGGTGGTGTGGAGATCACTGCAAAGAATTTAAAAGGTGAGCTACCAAATGAAAAGTACAGAAATGCACTGTGCCCCAAGCTACTCTGTGCACAAACAGAAGTGTACGTGTTGTGCAGAGTAAGGGCAGGAAATGTTGAGTTCTTCTTCCAACCAACACTTGTTATCGTGTTGCATAAATGAATGGGGGAGAAGCGTATGTACAGCAGTGAGGCAAAAATAATAAAACTCATGTTTAAAAGCCAAACCAATGCATAAATGCAACAATGCAATGTAAATGCAATGCATAAATGCAACAATGGGATCTAGTGATAAACTTTAAAGGCTAAGTTACAGAAAAGAAGAACAAGGCAGTTCATCCTTTTCCCTCAGTTAGCAAGGATGAGGGAATGGGATCTGCTTGTATGGCAGGCCACTGCTTGATCTGTAAGATCTGGAGGCACATTCACCATAGGCAAAATGCTATTCCAATACTCCATTTGTGCAGCTGGTGCTGGGTGCCAATGTAATACTGGCCACACAGCAGGACAAAGTCTTACCTCCCATTTGTAGTCTGTTACAATCCTTTCTTCTGATCTCCTTCCAGACCAGTGCCAGGGTGTGCTAGCAGTGCCCCTGTGGGTTTGGCAACAGAAAACAGAGACCACACCCTTGCCATGAGTATTCACACTCACACCCTTGCCATGAGTATTACTGTACCTCTCTGACAGCACTTTAGCATCAGCCCAGATGTGTAAGTATCAAAAGGACTAGTAAATTATTAAATTTAAAAAACACAGGGTTTGGAAAAGTGCTTCTAGTATTCTAACAACATCTTTAAATCTCAGATCTAATATTTGACTTCATAGAAGGCTAAGGACAAATTTTGTGTTCTACTAGCAAAGGAATTTCACCAAGTTTTTCATAGGCATGTTGTATTTTACTGACTTAAAATGATTTACGACCAAGTAAAACTTGTTACGAGTGAAAACTATGCAGGAAGAAGTGGAGAAGTACAGATGGTTAAAAAATAATCCAGAGGAAGGTGTATTAGCAAGTTCAGATGGGGTCAGCTGTGCATTGTCACTGCTCTAACAGCTTTCATTGCAGAATTCTTACTTTTACACACTTAGGAGAATGACATTCTTTAGTATCAGTGGGAAATTGGAACTCACTTCTTCAGAACTGTAGGAGAATTGTTTTGAGCAGTATAATTTTGGGAGTAATTTTCACATTTGAAGAAAAAGGAAGGAACGTGGACAGATCTTGTTTTCAAATAAATCTGAAGGTTTAAGGTTTACTAAAATAACAATTTTACTGAACATGCATAGTCCAAATCTTACTCTGTTCCACACAAAAGCCTCTAGAAAGTCCCTTGATGAGATTTTGTTTGGGATTAGGAATTATCCTTCCTTGGAGCAGGAGAATGCTGTAAATCTTCCACATCCCTCCTGTATGATTCTGTGCTGGAAAATGCTTTGATGCTTTTTCAAATGAAAAGGCATCTACAGAGAGTTTTCAGATGCACTCAAACTCCAAAAGTTGATACAAATTACCTGACAATTGTCTAAAGTGTATGCAACTATAAATAAAACTGCAGTCTTTCATACTTGCATGATCAGATATTGGAATTCTGAGGTTTTGAGTGAGAACCACCATTTCCTTTATGTAATTAAGCAGTGCTGCTACAACAAAACTTGTACACTTACATGTTCATGTAGCACTAAGTATAATATTTACAGTACAATATTGCAGACCCTACTGTATCAAAAACAATCTTAGAGCTCAGGAACACCAGTGTGCTGGGGATGTGATACCTAATCTGAATCTATTTTTGGTAATAGATGGTTGATATAAAGTGTTAATGTAATAACTGAACAGTGACTTGAAGCACCTTCAAAAGGAAATACATTTTGAAGTGAAAACTGTTGGCTAACTTGCATTTTCCAAGGTTGATATACTTAAAGAGGTATTTCATTATAATACAATATTTCAAATTCTAAGTAGTTTTTTTTCCGAAGGGATGCGTAACAATGTTAAATGTTGGAGTTCATAGTGTAGCCTTAGCCTGCACAACAGATTATAACAGCGGAATTCTTTGTCCTCTTGCTCTTGCTGAAGCATCAGTTTGAAGAGTAACACATCTGTAATAGAGTCAGGTTGCTTTTTTATCAGCAGCTGGTGGTGACACTCCTAAGAAAGGGCCAAATTCATACCTACAAATAAATTTGTCAACAAAATATGAGCATGTGAGACAACAGTTCAGTCACATTTCACTTTCATTTTTTCTCTTTTGTGCTAGGGAGTAACTTTCAAGTGTCAGCTCTTTCATCTGAGTGTCAGCCTTTTAATAATTTGCTGCAGCATGTCAGCCCCATTAGAATTTCTGTATGTTAGCTGTTTACCATGCCGACTGAAAGCATGCGCATTGAGCTGCTCCCCTTTGCCCTACCTGTGTTGCTCTTGGTGACAGCCAGGTGATTATTTTAGCTGACAATTCAGCCACCATCAGGAATGCCCCAGATGTATTTACTGTGGTTGTGAGTCTGGGAAGGTCAGTCAGTCACAGAGCCTGCCAGTGGGAGGAATGAGGCTGGGTGGTGGATGTGCTTGGCAGGCTGGCTAGTGAGCAGAAAGATTTACAGGCCTAGTCCCTTCCTTCCTTGTCTGAATGTTTAGGCAACCAGGAGACAATTACACTGTAGGTTGTGTGATCTCCGTGGGAATTTGCTTCTGAGAAGTCCTGGCTATGGAAGCAGGAGAATCTGTTTATGCTAATGTCTGCCTGAGTTTTTGACGAATGCTACGGCTATAGGATGTTATCACCCAGCAGATATTTGAAATGCTGTAATAACCCTAATTTTCCCTGTCCCCACTGTCAAAAAGAAGAATGACAAAGGGCTTTACTCATGGCAAACCTTGTGTTAATAATGGTAACGTGCCAGTGTGCGTCTAGTTTTGGACTGTATCCTGTGGCTGGTTCCTGACTGTGAACCGGAGCTTTTGCTGGCATTTTCCTGTGTCTGACATTCAATTTGGACCTGTACTGCAGAGGGAAACAGTAGTAAGCTAGTAACAGAGTGCCAGATAGTAAGAGGATGACAAGTCTTTTCCAGTCTTGTGTGAATGCTATTGAATGAGCAGTCAGTGTGCTAGGGGCCAGTGAGCCAACAAATATGTTCAGCGTTCCCAGAAAATAGTCTTCAGAATAGTAGGAGGTGTGATTATGAAGGGGAAGCATTTGAAAGCTATAGATAGTGGAGTTAGGCAGGAGAAGGGAGCTGGCAGGAAGGCGTTTTGAAGCAAAATGGGGCTCCGTGTAAGCCTTTCCCACAGCAGCTCTGCCCATCCAGCCCGCACATCCCACTAGTGTGGAGCTCCTGGGGGCAGGAGACTGCCAGCACATTTCCCTGTGGAAAAGAGGAATGGAGGTTATAGGAAAGCATCAAGGGGACACAAACATGGCATGGACGCAAAGAAGTCTGAGCAAGGGCCATCTCTGCTAGGACTGCAGCTGTAGCGGACTGACTGCGTAATTCAGCTGCTTTCGCCAATTCTCTGCATACGGTGAGAGTGAGTTCTCTAAAGCTGAATTGTCTGATGATCTCTCCTTTTATATTTAGCTGCATTATTTACCAATTTTGAAAATGGTTCAGTAGGGGATAACTAGTGTTCTGAGATCATGATAGGTCTAGTCAGCTTTCCAGAGTACAGCAATTACTGTGTGAATAGAGGTGAATGTGACAGACAAGCCGGGTGGCTGCTCTCTCTAACCTGAGCATGAGTTTTCTCGTGTTTATGTGCACACTTCTTCTCTGTGATTAGCCTCAATGGAAATGCCATCACCGGGGTCCTGCTGGCAGCAGCAACTTAATAGGCAAAATGAAGGAGGTTAGGTGTTCTTCTCTCTTTTTTCATTTTTCATTAAATAAGGCAAAATACACAATAAGTGAAGTCTGATTTGCATGGAAATTTGTATGCATGTATAATAGATCTAAATGTTAATGTGGGAAATTACTTTCTTTTAACTCAGTGGCCTGCATGTTTGATTTTTAGAATTATTTGCTTCTTTGTAACTTTCTGTAAGTTTCTATTGCAAAATAGTGTATCTAAATTCCTTGAGAAATACTCAAGCACTTGTGGTCTAGTAGATAAGGATGTTGTTGCTTTCTATTGGGAAGTATTTTTTATTAAAGTCCATTGGCAGCTTTTCGATAAATTCTTCTTTTCTTCCTCTGTCAAATATATTATTACAAGGGTAACAATGAATGCTGTCATTAGGAAGTACCATGCATTTAATAGCCATAATTTAGAATTTTTATTCCATAGGCAAATGTCTCTGTGTGTCTGTATATGTAAAAGCCAGTTTTCATTGGATTTTGAATGCAGCTAAGTCTTGGAATGAACTAGCAAATATCCTTTGTTTAAATGTAACAATAATTTTATTTGATATTTTCAGAATTAATTTTTATAGCAGTTTTCATTATATTGTTGTTGTGTTCTGGGTACAATAGGGCAGCTTACTTGCAGCTGAATTAAAATCTGTAGTTTAATAGCACTTTGTCTTGCCTAGGCAATAAACTATCTCCCACAAATGGAGGTGCTATCAAGGTAAAACATGTTAAGTTAATTCTGTAACAAATCCCTGTGTTGCTGATGGAAAATATTTCAGAAGAATAACTCCCTGCTATGCGTGGAGGCTTTATGAATTTCAGGATAATGGAGATAACACTCTCTACGGGGTCTGCTGAAATATATCCTTTCCTGAAGCACTATCTGAATTCCTTCTTGGAAGTATTTGTGGATCAGAAACTGGCTGTGGCCTAACTACACTTTCATTTGCTCTGCTTTAACAAAAGGTGTAATTTTCAACTGTCTTTAGGAATTTGGTGAGAAGTCCCATGCGGATACACTTAATTCGGTTAAACCTAGCTAATACAAATTTAATATGCATGGCTAATTTATAGATACAAGCTAAGCTAACAGAGTAAGTTTTTAACTGTTTACATAAATCAGTTTTTAAATAGACAAGGAAAAACTTTCATATAGTACAAGATTGAGAAGATTGGGACTGTTTACCTTTGAGAGGAAATGAATCAGAAGTGAGATGATAAAAGGTTACAGACAACAAAGGTGTTGGCATTACAGAGCAGGAGATGCTATTTCTACCATCAGGGAAGAACAGGGAGCATTGGGTGAAGGTTAAAAGTGACAAAGTCAAAAGTAAGTCAGAAGAAATGCTCTGCCATATGGGGAACTCGTTGCTGATGGAAGTTGAAGTCGCTGGATAACTCTGAGGGCAAGAGTTTAACGGTGTAGGCTTAGGCACATGATTTAAGTATCGATTTGGCAGTGTTAGCTGTTGGACTCCATGATCCTAGATGTCTTTTCCAACCTAAATGATTCTATGATTTTATCCAATTGCAATGGTATGGATTAAAAAAAATAAAAAGCGTGGTGGAAAAGGTAAATGCCTGTTTGTTTGACATAGTTCTGTTACTGATGAGGTGAATTTTCCCCCATATTTAGCTGCTTGTGCAATCTCTTGGTTGCAGTATTGTGTCTGGGTAGATCTCCAGTAACAATTTCTTGTTACTGTACAGATTACCACAATTGGGCCCATTTCCTTCCAAAATCTCATCATGTCTGCTTATTCCCTAAAAGCCACAGCAGACTCTTTTGTGATCTCATTAGGAATTTGAATCACTGCATTTCAGTGTTTCTAAAGAGCAAATGCCACAAATTTGTCTCTAAAGGTGACTGTCTCTCCCACACATGTGGATAATAGCAAGTACTTTTGTCTAGTTACCAGAGTGTGACATAGGACAAGTTTGGAAAACTTTCAGTGTTGCATAATGCTTGATTCTTGGGAATGGGAGTGCATCATAGGACAAGATGGTTTGTTCATGGTTGTAGCTGCTAATCAAACAGACTGGGATGACAGATCTCTCCAGAGGACTCCTGGCTAATATCACAGTCTAATTGGAAGGGCCCCTGTAAATTGCCATGGAGAAGCAATGCAGACAGAACAGGAAAATTAAGATGACCTGTTCTCACCTGCTGCCACGCCCTGATAATTCTAGTCTCATAGACATATCCTGGCACCTCTTGAACACACTTCCTAGAGCTTAATGGGGATTGTATTTTGCCGAGCAAACAGAAGAGCCTAGAACCAGGCTTTCGTATTGGATTTGTGGAGACCATAGGAAAGACTGCTCAGCAGAGTTAACCAGCATTTTTGGATTGGTCCCAGTTCAGCCTGGTGAGCTGTGTGCTACATGGATAAGAGATCTGGAGAGTGACATCTTTTTCACATGGATTCCAGTCTTTTTGTTGCTTACTGCTCTGCCACAGAGACTCTGTGTGTTTCTGCTGCCTCTTGGCTCTCCTTAATCAGCAGCTGCTTTTTATCTTTAGAAGCAGCCTAACATCTCTCCTGGTAGTTGGTGAGGTTGCACTAGGACCAAGATGCTACCTGAGTCTTCTGTGTGGCTGGTGCAGATTGAAAATCATGGCAGCCCAAGAATGAGTGCTCTGTGCTATTTCTTTCATCTCATGTGCTCAGCTAACCCTGCCAGGTTTTTGATCCACACACGAGTTCTCTCATTTTTTGCTGTTTATGATAGAATGAGGTCACAGGTTAGGTCTGAGGCCATTTAATCATTCATTTTGTCTCTATCACTTACCCTCATATCCCACCATCCTTAGTCATGCCTACAGTATCAGTAGACTAATTGTACAATGGTGGAAAGGCCTGACATGCAAATCTGCCATTGCTCATTATTGTGCCCCGCTTTGTGCGCCAAGTCTTCTGTCTCTCGAACTATGTACTCCACAAAGTCACAGCCTGGTGACAATGACCCAGTTATACTCAAAATCTGAGAAGTTCGCTGTATTCTTCTCCCCTCCCCCCCTTTTTTTCCTTGGTTTAATTTGGTTTTTTTGTTTGTTATTATTCTATTTTTCTACATTAGTGTGAGGGCTAGGCACTGGACAAGAGAGAGCCTAGATTATTTTTTTGCCTACTACTTTCTTCTCCACCTCTCCATTTCTTTTAGTCCCTTTTTGAGGATCTCTGAGGATGCACCTTCAACAGACCCAGCAGACTGGAGGGAGAGTTGATGGGTCAGTGGGGGAGGTGAGCTGGTTTAAAGATTTTTTCAAAAATATTTTCTTAGAAGAATTTCAGATTTGATCTTATTTCAGTAACTCAGAGAGAGGTTCTCACAGCCAGATATGGATTCATGGCGAGCTGAACAGGAGGCTGTTAGGTGAAGATATTCCTTGCAGGAAGGTCTGATACCCTTGCTCTTTGGCACTTGGTGTGGAGCCAAGACTTTTAGAGCTGTGTAAGTCCCAGCAGTAAATGGTGCTTACCTCTTAGGTCCTCAGGAAAAATCCTAGAGATTTCAAAAGGTCAGATAGCTCTGGAGAGACAACAGAACCAAAGGTGTGAAAGCTCTGGTTTCACAGTCCATGGCAGTGTGGCTGCCAGGAGGGTGCTCAGCCCTCCTGGAGCCCTGGCCCTGGGAGGTGTTACAGCTGTTGGGAGTAAATGGCATGTTCCTGAAGCTCATGCTACTGCTGACATCAATACCAGTTTCCATCAGGCTCAGAGGTGTGGTGCGGATCAACTCCCTCCCAAAGCAGAAGCCTGCAGCCTGCCCCAGCCATATGGTAGTGGCAGCTTTAAAAATTTTACTCCATTTGCTAAAATACTGCTGCAATCTAAAGGAAGTTGAAAGCAAATAGAAAGTAATTCCTGGTGAACATGAACTGCTGTCTTCTGGCTGGCTCCAAAGGGCAGCCTGAGAACAGCTTGCCAGCTGCACTGGGGAGCAGCTTCTCCCATTAAAGGGATACAGCAATGCATTTCTCTTCCCAGCTGACATTCACTGCGGCTCATGTTTATGGCACTTCCCGGTGGAAGCAGAGCTCTCCAGAGGACTCCTGGCTAATAACACAATCTAATGGAAGCACCCCGTGCTGAGTGATGCTGAGGATGGAAGCATGAGCCTTACAGCTTGCAATGAAAAGTCAGGCCCTGTAAGTAAAAGCCATAATGATTCATTTCCTTCGTGAATGGACTGTAGAGAGGCATGTGTAACATACAGTTACAGCTAGGATGACAGTAAAAGCAATATAAAACAAAACCGTGCCAGTAAAAGGAACACTAAAAAAAATGTCAGTGAAGAGATAAAGCAAAGGTGATACATGGCTCATTCTACAACCAGGAAGTGTTTGTCAGTCTTTCTTATGGGGATATCAGGTTGTAATTCTGAGATAAATAACATTAATACTAAAATAGAGTTTTGTGCCTGTATACAAATACAGGGTTTAGGAGGGTGGTAGCTTTAGAAAAGCTCTTTTCTGATGCTTACCTATGGCTCTTTTTGAAATATTGTTTGCACACTAAAATATACTGCAAGTATAAGTCTATGTCTTGTATTTAGATCTAATGTTACAATGACTGTAAAATAACCCATTTAGAATAATATGCAATCGAACTCCATTAATATTGTGTTGTAGCCTAAAATTTCTGCTGTACTGAAGTTATTTTTATGTAAATAGAGAAGTTTGGATTGTAAAGTAAACAATTTCCATTCTGTATTCAGCAACCGAACTATATTTCTTTTTGACACTTTTGTAAAATGTGTTACACAGGATTAGTATAAAAATCAGTCACTGGAGCTTTTAGATTTAATTTCACATGGCTGTGCTAACTGAAAGAGGCACTACTATGTTAGAAATACAATATTTTCTTTGTTTGGAGAGAGGGATGTTACCTATGATTTGCTTACTTGTGGTTATTGGTTGTTACTGGGAATCCAAACACTTGGGAGCTGAAATTAATAAAGTTGAGATACATTAAGCAGAAAAAAAATATAAAGGAGAAAAATGTGTGTTCCTTTGAAAACCCTGTTGTAGGTCATAGTACAGCTATGTGTCATTCTTTTAGCTACTGAAATGTAAAGTAGGTAATTGGAAAATGCCTAGGTTTCCTGACTCCCTAGGACACTAATAATCATACTTCTGGTACAAACACTGCATGTCAGGGTCTTACCAACTCAGTCTGCTGCTGATGTGATGCTGCTACCATCAGATTTTAGGCCCTACCAAATGTGGTTGGGTGCTGTCACAGTAAATTTAACCCTCATCCATTACGGAAACGGTCCAGGTGAAAGGTCACTTCCAACATCAAAGGGGCCATTTTAATGCTTTTATTTCCTCTAATTGGAAATGATAATCAATGAGAATCATTTATAAAACTTGTCCAGAGTAGTGATTCTCTACTTAAAATGGCATCTTCTGCCTAAGGCACCGTAATTGCAATCAGGTTGATGCCATATCAGAACTTAATGATGTGTATGGTTAACTTGTTTGCAGTACTTGGCAAATAGACCTAAGCAGGTTTTTTCTCTGATAGGAACTTCATTGCGTTTGACCTTTTGTCATCCAAGGATTTGTGTGAAGTATTCCCTTCTCTGGAATTAGGTGCTTGAGTGAAACATTTCATGGGCCTGCTTAACTATTAATTTGTGCCATGATAGCAATTAATGTCTGTGTAAGTAAACCTTCTATTTTAAAGGTCATTAATTTTCTATATGTGATACAGCTCAGAGATCCTGTTACTAAAATAATTGGGAGCTAGAGGTACTGATTTATGAGGGAGGATTAAAAACACTAAAAATCTAAAGATTAGCTAAGTGATGACTAGGAAAGGTTGTGATTTAAGTCTTCGTCTTGGTGGTTTTGTTTGTATTGTATATTTGGCTGAAAGCTTTTGACTTTTGTTTCAAGAAAGTCAAACTGGATGTTCTAGTCACCCTTTCTGGTCTTAAAGTCCATATGTCCTGCTTGCCTACACCTTTAAAACCTGTGGAGAAATATTTTACCTTACAGAGAAACTGGTAGCTGTGTGTGGGAGGCCAGTTGTGCTGTAAGACTTAAGGATATAAAGAATTTTTGGGTGGTGATGCAGCTCCAGTATGACAGCTCTGCCACTACATTGTTTTTCCGGGTCAGAGTGGAATCTGTGACAGGCAGTGTTTGTTCTACACAGAGGCTGCTTTGCAGTGCTGTCACATCACTGTGTTAATGGATCACTCCTTCCTCTGATGGAAAATATTTTTAGTCTTGGCTCTCCTTTACATCGGTTCCAACTCACCTGCATGGGAGTTACTTTGGTTTTACAGCTGTAAAAGGGGCAGGTTGCATTTCATTAACTTTATGACGATTATGCTAAGGTGAAAAAAGGTTTGTCTGGCAGAAGCTTTTCTCATTGATGAGGTTGATTCAACAGTAATTCCTCATATGGATCTGTTTTGGATTTGGCTGCTTCTGTTGGCAGCACAATTAGTTCTGTAGCATCTGGAAAATGGCTGTGCATCATACATTACCATTATAAGAATACTTATTGCAGTATATTATTTATCTCTAGCAGTGCCCACTCTTTACTGGGGCTTTCCAGAATGCAAGCATATATTTACTCTGAAGTAATCACAACCTAAATAATCACTAACTTACCAAAATTTAGAAATTAACGATTATTGCCAACTAGATCCATAGAGAATATTTGATGGCATGGCTGAGAGTACATCAATTAAGAATTGCTGATGAGAATCCAACACAGTAAGTAACAAATTAATGGAAGGGCAAGCAGTGGAGCTTCTTGCAATATTTCAGTGTTATAAAGCTCCATTTCTAAATTAGGACAGTGTGCATTACCAGACTTTCAGCTTGTTACTGATCCAAAAGTGAATGTTGCGCATTAAACACTATGGGACAGTGTCATCTTTGTGAAGAAACCACGTGAAGAACTCTGCAGGAGAAAGCAGTGTTTTCTTTGGCAATTAAAAGGTAGGTATCTGTTTGAACCTTTGCAGAAGTTGAAGTGTGAGGAAAGCAGAGGGAAACTGGTCAAAAGCAAAGGAGAATAAATGGAGCTGAGCCTCAATGCAAAGGGGGTGAGGACTTCAATGCCTGGCTCCTATGCCACATTAGTTAAGAATTTTATATCACATTTTCCTAAAAACTGATCCACACTCTAAAGCATGATAAACAAATTCACAAAGAAAATGGAGCCAAAGAATTCTGTTAAACAATTCTGCAGAATTACACAGATTCACTCTTGTTTTTTTAGCAAAGAGGAGTTTAAAGCATCACTTGAAGCACATCTCCTGTTGGATTTGTTTTAGCTTTCTGTTAGATATTTCTGTCAATGAGTGTAAGTTCTCTTCCCCTTAAGACTTCTGTTGACTGGCAGAAACCATCTGGTTAGATATTTTTATGCCTGTTTAATTGATAATCAAGTTTGAATCCTGTTGAGAAAATCTGACTTGCCTTTTAGTAAACTCTATTTCCCCATTAAACTCTGAAGTCTAGAGTACAGAGAGAAAAACATTCCTGACCTGTAATAAAACTGACAACCTTTACCTTCTGCTGGTACCTGTAAGTACATCCTCTTTAATCATGGTCTAATTGAGGCTTTGGTATTAGAAGGGAAGAAGAGACTGTAAGAGCCTGAAGGGACAGTTTATCTTAAAATGCCAAGAAAATTCTGAGGCTTCCTAGCACACAGAGCAAAATGAGTTATGTTCACCTGTCGGGAAGGGAAATTCAGTGGTTATGGTAGACTTTGCAGTTCAAGTCATGAAACAGAATTCCAGTGATGTGTGTGGCTTAGGACTGATGAATGATTTATTAATGATTTTTGCTTTTTAACTTCTGGAGGAATCTTCTTTGCAAGAGTTTTCTTATGTTCTGCCCACCACTTTTCTGTAAACGGAAATTTGCAAATATGACAAAATACTTTGATTATTAGAACTGAAGGTTTAGGGGAAAAAACAACCCTAAATACTATAAAAGTAGGAATTTAATCATGAGAGTTAGTAGGAATGTGCCTAAGGCTTTTCTTTCCCTGCCCCCCTACATCTGCATATCTCTAAAGGGTGTGTACAGTGGAAAACTTATTGCTCTCTCCTATGTGCCTTGTGTTCCTGTTGTCTTCCCAGCCTGCTCCAGGTCTAACTGATGATAGCAGTAGAGCTTTCTACTGGATAAACACCACTGTCCAAATCTTGTTCATTGTGTGTGGGGCAGTAATTAAGTTCAGAATGAAAAGTAGGGGAAGGACAAGTGGTACATTGGAAGATGTCAGGGATTTGAACACAGCAGTGGCTGGTCACAGCTGTCTATTGCTGTCATGCTAGTAAAGCACTAACTTTTAGTTTGCAGACTCCCAGGTTCTTGTTGATAGCTTTTTGCAGCTGACCATTGCCTTCTCTCTACCACAGAAGGTAACTAAACCACCTAAAAGGCCATAAAGTTATCAGGGAGCCTGCATCTAACCTGGAAAAGTTGTAGGAATCTGAAAGAGGGGGAAGGCTAGGTGGTGCATGGCTGGGTGGTTGAATAAACTTGGCCCAGGAAATTGCCAAGTAATTAAAAGAGGGATCTGTGATCTAGTCCATGGTCAGTGCATCTATACACAGAAATGTGCATTAGAAGTCCTAGCAACTGTAAGCAAAATCCAAATAATTCCCTGTGTTATTTTGTTTGAGACAAGGGGTTCCTTGTACCTGCATGTGAGCTGCGTGGCAGATTTCCCTCTCCCTGACTGGGAACTGCAATAAGTAATCACACAGCTTCTGGTTGTTCTGCTGCAATCACCAAGGTTTAGATTGCAGCTAAGCATTACCCTCGCAAGGCTTAATGTTGAAAGACAGGTATTTCCAACCGCTGCAGCACAAGCACCAACATTCCTGTTTGAAATGGATTATGTTTGTGTGTGTAAGAATTTTATTTATGGCTGTTGTCTGAAGTATTGCATCTTCTGCTCTGTCTTCACAAACGTGGCATTTGTGTTTGTTTCAGGGCTGAGGGATATACTTGTAAGGATGGCAATGGCTTCAGTTGGCTTCACTGTTATGGAAGTTTTTGTAAAGCACAGCTAAAGTTTGAATTTAGAGTGTAGTGGCCCTGTGCCAAATGGGTGATTCTGAGCCCCCTGAGTGACTCTGTAGTTCAGATTAGGTGGAAAACAGGGTCTTAGCACAGAGAAAAAAGCCCAGGTGAGAATTAATGTAGACTATCTATAACTTGCTCCTTTCCCAACTAGAAAAATCCTAGACAAATTTACTCTTTAGCCGTCAGGCAAACAGAGACTCTCTTTCCTTGGATTCCTTCTTATATTACAAACTCTTTGTAAATATTTCCTTTGGCTTTAAATGCAACATTGAATAGTCTTAGTATTTTTTTTAATGTAAATGGGCACTTTCTTGTAGCTTAAATGGAACCAGTCATGATGCTGGTTTGTTGCTTGCTTTGTGTAGGGAATTTGGTATGAGACATTTTCCTCATTGTGATTTCCTTCTTTCTTTAGTATTGGATTTTATTTTATTTTGAAGCCAGTGAGCATGGAGCAGAATATGTTCTCTTGAAACCCTACTGGACTTGATGAGCAGTTTTTCTGGTTAATCCTCAAAGCTCTAGAGCCACTTTTCACTGCGCCTTCATGATTTCAGTCCCAGTTTGGCCCACTGCATAACAAAAACAAGCTCGAAGGATGTTGTAAATTATATTGGCATGTGTGCTCCCTTGAGAGACAATGTGCTGCTTCATCCAAGTCCCAGGGTACCCTGACACCCATCTGCTAGGGAACTCCTCATCTGCCTAATGTGGGATTAGATGCTGTATGAAGCACTTGCTTTTTTTCCCCTTTTAAATACATTTTCTGAATACTAAATATCTCTTTCTACACCCACATAGCTTACCTCTTTCATGTTGTTTTATAATAAGTATCCATTATTAGCATAATAACTGCTCAAAGTGACATCTTACATTGTATTGTCAAAGATCCATGTATTAATATTTCCATAGTTCTGATGCTATGATACACTGTAGTACTGTAATTTTACCAGAGATTATTATTTTTATGTCAAAGATCTGCCTATTCCATTTACATACCATACAGTGACACCAAAGCTACTGATAGTGGGCTGTTGTGAAGGTTCTGTAAAGCAATGTGTCAAAAAAAGTATGTAAAAGCATAGCAAACCTCAATGCTTTGATTGCTTCTTGAATTGCTTGAAAAATGAGAATGAGGAAATTCATTCATGCAACATTCCCCTGTTGTGTATGGATTTGTTTATTTTAAAATTGTTTAGGCCTGTCTTATATCCTTTCTTCTAAGCAATGTGAGTTGGCAAAGGCCAGCACGCCACTCTTAACTCTATTTTATTACTTATCAAAAAGCCTTTGTGCAAAGATTAACTGTGTTTGCTCTCTATTTGCTATTATTGCCCCCCCACTGTTCAGTAAGTACCCCTAGCAGTTTTTGATAAGATGACAGAAAGGTTGTCTGGTTTCATTGTTGCTCCTCTCAGAATCTCTTGTATCCTCTGGCGAAATGTTATCTTGTACTTTGTTACAGTAATAGTCCTCAGTGATTCAAAACAGGTATTCTTTTGTCTCCTGCCCTAACAATGCACGTATGGGAGAGCGTTTGTTCTCTTTCACCAGCTCTGCTCCTGCTAACAAAAGCCACGCTGGATCACAAGAGCAGCTGTCTTTACACCCAGTATCAATAGATCGCCCTCCTCCTCCTCCTGCATGATGATAAGCAGGGGTGGGGGGGGGGG
>VWYP01017012.1:554537-661910 GCA_013400435.1 Pycnonotus jocosus
AAAACCCAAACATTGAAAGCATCTTGAAAATGATCTGAATATGTTTCA
This sequence comes from Pycnonotus jocosus, assembly GCA_013400435.1. NCBI lineage: Eukaryota > Metazoa > Chordata > Aves > Passeriformes > Pycnonotidae > Pycnonotus > Pycnonotus jocosus. The sequence continues at coordinate 554,586 of VWYP01017012.1, forward strand.
ATGTATAATGAAAGCTGTATGAGTGGATAATGCTGTTTTAGCCCTCTGCCTCTTTTAGGGTAGCAGGGAGGGGGGGTTGAGAGAGGAGTTTCTTCTGTGGGTTGTTTTTTTTTTGTTTGTTTGTTTGGGTTTTTTTGTTTTTGTTTTTTTGTGTTTTTTTTTTTTTTTTTCCCTGGGAAACTTGGAAGAAAGCATTTTACAGATATCATTTGTGAGGTAACCATTTGTTTGTCACCAATGAACTCATGCCAAAATAACCCCTCTTCATCTTGAGGTTTTCTAAAAAATCCCCAGAAGGTGGGAAGGGAAGAGAAGAAAGAAGGAAACAGTGCTTGTTGAAACCCCACCACTGAAATCACAGAGACTTGGTCTGGATTGTGTTTGGCATTGACCCAGATCTTGACATCGTGCAAAAACATCTCTCATCCTACTTTGGGAATGCTCACTAAAGAGCTATAGGCTCTCCTGGGATATTCTGTTATCCTGAAGCTCTTCTGTCATGAAAACAATAATGCTAATAATCATAAAGCCAGAAAGACAGTGAGAGTGACTTGGAAGGGTTCTCATTTTGGCTCTCATAATTGTTCTGTATAAAGTGATGCAAACCCAGTTAGAAATCCTGAAGAAAAGTCTGCCTCAGGATAGCTTTCAACTTAATGATTGCGTCTGTCTCCTCAGAAATGAAAATGCTGGGTTAATGTTGCTTCCCTACCTAAGAGCTTAAAATGAGGACTCTGTTTGTTGTAAGTACTAACACCCCATGAACATGTGATTGCCACTGTAGAAATAACTTGTGAAGAGTATATTTCAAGGTCTTTTAATATTTGAGTGGGGGTGGGTTGTTTCACTGAGCCATAGTTATTTGCCAAATACTGCTTGAATTTCTCATGAGCGATATTAAGATCACAGTGAGTACAAAAGGCCTGCAGTAAAACCAGTGTCCCCATCCTCTAAGCAGACTTTGACCCAGCCCTGACTGCAGTCTTTGCTAAAAGAGAAAAAAAAACCCCTAGAAATGGTATTTTGGTGCACTGCAGCACCCACACAAGAGTTTGTCTTTCCATCCTCTGATCCACCAGGGATGGCACGTTCTTATTTTAAGGAGTGCAGAATTCAAAGAAATGAAACTAAATAAAGGAGAGTACATTCTGCAGTTATTGGAATGTATTTAGAGACTGTTCAATTAAATTATTTACAGCTTTAGATGTTTGGGTATGATTTCCATCTGTATGGTGTTATTCATTTCAAAGGGTCAATGAAAAGTACAATACTTTCTGTGCTTATTTCCATTTAACTAATGAGATTTCTTGTGATATTTAGCTGTGCAGCAACACACTGCAAGATAGGAAGAGGCTGTTTTTGTGAAGATCTGGAGGGACTTCCCAGACAGGCAGTTTCTTTAATATGCCTGTTGGTCCTTTAATTTCTCTGATGAGAACATAATGTGCGTTTATGATGAAAATTACAACTTCTGTACATCTTCAGCAACTCTAGAAAACTGCCCTGTTGAGAGTGTCTTGTTCCACAGAATTAAAATGTAAATGAGATAATTTATTTCTAATAGAATAGGTATTGTAGACCATAACTCTCGCAGTACCTGGCTGAACTCTTTCTTATACAGACACAAATCTTTGAGGATTTCTGGAGAAAGTTTGCTGGAACCTCATGGAAGAGGACCACACCTGGAAGTGTTCTTACTGTGACTTACTTGTTGGTGAATACTGACTCACCAATTAATTTCGAAGGCAAACAGACAAACACTTTCATATTTTGTTTCCCTGTTCAATAATAAATTCACAGGGGTAGGCTGGACCAGTGATAGGTTGGCTTGGACTGTGATACTGATGCTGAGTGTGTTTATTAAGATGGCAATATGATGTCAATTTATGTTTTGCCTTTAACATTCTGAAGTGGTTGGAAACAGTGGGTTACTCTGTTCTGTTGATCTAAATCTGAGTGGCTTCGGGGAAAACTGCTTCCCTCTTTCTCATCTGTTTGGGTAACCGATTTATTTGTTTGGGATTCTGGACTTGGAATTGATTTTGTTTATGTGCTTTAAGCTCCTGTGAGGCAGTGACAAACATTACCGATGTCTCAGTAACTCTGCAGATCTGATTATCTGAAGTAATTGCATTATGTGACCTCTCACTTTCCAAATCTTAAATGTTGTCTTAAGACAGTCTCTAAGAGCAGCTCTGAAAGGAGGCTGAATTGCCCCCAAAGTGAAGCTCTGTAAGAATTTGAGGAAGGGGAAAAATCCTAGTTTTCTTTTCCGCTAAATGTTTCTACGTCCCTCTTCATTACACTAGCTAAAATGAGAATGAGGTAAAAAGGCTCCGCAAACTCTTTCTAACTAGCTTTGTGAAACTGTGTATTTGGTGTGCTGCTTAAGACTGTACCAGAACAAGCTAAAAAGCTGTGGAGATGAGCTAGTCCCAGCTTTACTGAAAAATATAGTTTAATGAAAATTTTTGCTTTAATAATAAATAAGGCTCTTCTCCTTGAGTCGCAGGCTAATCAAGTGGCATTTCCAATAGCTCTGCTCCTTTGGGCTTCTGATGAGTAGGAGCTTCACTTAATGTGAAAGGGTATGCTGCATCCTCAGATATTCAACTAATGTGAATTACAGCAGTGGGATGTCTGGCTTTTGGCAGTGTTAATCACCTGTGCTTGAAGGCCATTTGTGCATGGATTAATGAAGCAAGAGCCAGGGCAGATTGGATCATGAAAATACTTAGATCTAATTATCTATTTATTAATTCATGCTTTTATTGACTATTACAAGATTTGATTACACCTATGGATAGCTGTGATCAGAACTTAACTTGATGGGAGACTGCATTTGAGGCTGTGAGGGAGAGGAACAGTATGGAGGAGTGGAGCTAAGTTTTTTCATGAGATTATTGCTTAGAAAAAATGAGTAATGTTGAAAGCTACCTCTGGTGAGTTACTGTTGCCTTCCCTGCTCCTGCCCCCTTGGAAGCATCAGAGTTGTCACAGCCAGGTCCCAGCTGGCTCTTGGATGTGACTCTGGAACAACACTGTTAGAAAGCGTTTTGCTAAGATTTAACACCCTGTTTTTTCAATAGCTTATTATGGCTAATATTTAATATTTTAATGAAATCAATTTTGTTTTAAGAAAAAATGCTGTGACAGGCAGTAAAGCCATATCTTTCAACTGTTCTCTCAGAATTTTCCCTATCTCTTTAGTTCCTAATGATTCTTGGGCAAAACTTGAAGGGAAAATAACCCCCGGTAAATTAATTCACTGTCTTATCCCTTGCAGTTTAGATACATGGGGGGTGGTTTTTGTCTCCTTCCCTCCTTCCTCCAATCCCCCACCCCCATATTTTACTCACAGTCTGCCCAGAGTGATTTCTATTGTATTCCATTCCATTCCATTCCATTCCATTCCATTCTAATTTAGGCTGAAGGAAACCTGAGCAGGATGGCAGCAACACTTCTGCAAATGCTTGCTCACACCTGAACATGCTCTTTGCCCTTTGGGAAGGACTAAGATAAAATGGGAAAGAACTGGCCTCTGTCTAATTCCCATGCTGTTCCCTGTGAAGCTGAGAGGACTAAGCCCAACACAGTCTAATGATCTTTGCTTGGGAACATGGCTGTAATGATTTTCAGCAGTTTCAGATGCTGGCTCATGGCAGTAGACAGCTCTTTTCCATCCAGAATACAAGCCCCTTTTTCTTCCTGTCTACTCCTATATAGTCAGCACATCTACCATATGTGCCTCACCTTGCAGGTGTTTTCAATTTGCAGAATCCTTTTACTTGACCTGCTCTATATTCTGAACCTTTTCCTTCCTCTGGTAAATACTAGTTATATTGAATTTGGAGTAAACCCCTTGTCTCAACACTGTCTGTATCTCAGGCTGAAGTCCTGAGCTTGCTGCTTTTAAAATGGAGCTTCTAACATGGCTTTCTTAAGGTGAAGATGATTTTTTAGCTTGTTGTTTACCTTTTCTTCCCTTTTTCTTTTTTGGCTTTTTGTTTGTTTGTTTGTTTGTTTGTTTTCTCAGTTCCTTGAGGTGTTAGTGATCTTGAGTAACTTGTAGCTGCATAAACATGCTGCATTACAATATGGATAATTTGTGGCACTTAACTTCATCGGCTGGCTGATAGATGTGAAAGGGGTGGAAATCTTTGGAGTGGTCTGTGTAATCTCAGCAGACAGCAGCACAGAATCCCTTCCAGCAGTCCTTTGCCAGAGCAGTGCTGTGTGTTTTAGAGGCAGGGTATCTGCAGCCCTACAAACCCTCCCAGTGCTGGGCACTGCTGAGTAGCCTGGCCATTGTCACATAAGCAATGCCCCCAGCCCCTCAGCCCCGAGCGAGCCACAAGGTGGGGATGAATTTTGGTGGTGGCTGCTCGGTGTGTCCTTAGCAGAAAGGAAGAGGAAATGGAAAGGCGTGGGACTGGAAGAGGTAATCCCAGCACGAGGGTCACAGCTGACAGTTATAGACAAGGAGCCCGATCTTCGTTGACCTAGACTTTTGTAGTGATCCGTGAGATCTATGTGAGCCTGTTTTATGCCCATGCTGCTGTAAAATAGCAGGATGAAAGGCACACACCAGAAATTCTCTCTTTCCTCTGGCAGCGTTCTGTCTGTTTTATGGAGGTACATGGCTGCAAAGCAGTGGAAAAGCTGACTTTACTACACATCATTATAAATGACTCCTGTCTCTTCCCAGGTCATAGAAGGGGGGAGAAGGATAAGGCTTTAAAATTAGACTTTTTTGTCCCTCAGAAAGCCTAAAAGATCAATGTTTTTTACCGTTTATATTTAGCCCAAGAAAACTTCTCCCACTCTTGTTGGTTATTTTAAAAACTTTTCTGATTTTCAGTACCAATCAGTACAGAACTCGCAGCTATTTTTAATAATTGTTTTATTGTAGTTTGTTCCTATGTGTGGGAACTGAAAGATATGTTTCAAGATGATTTCTGTCTGAACTTCTGCCTAGCATAAACATGGGTTCATTTGTTAAAATAGTGTTCACTATATTGAAGAATTCAATTTGCTCTCCTTTGCGTATCTCTTCATTAATATTTAGCCAAAATTTTCGTATTTTGTTACTTTCTACATGGAGATGTCAGGCAGTGAGTTTCACAAAGGCAATAATAACTAGATTCATGTGTTGAAGACCTGATGTCTTGGTGGCTTCTGTGTAATGATTTAGTAGTATGGAATGTTATACCACAGACTTTCTTTTTGCTGGTTCTGAACTTCCATTTCAAAGGTGGGAATCGGCAAATAATAGTATCTTCCAGTCCTGTCTTCAGTGGAATTTTGCATGCTGAAGGCACTCCCTTAGATGTTGCTGGGGTTGAGCTGGAGTGGCTGGGCCCTCCTGAGAAGCAGGCTGCTTTTCCTTTCTTATTAAAAAAAAGACATGGCAGAAGGAAAAGTGTGTATTATGATGATTTCAGGAAAAAATATCTAATATCTCAAATAACCTCACTGCTGTTTATGTTCCTCAAACCCTAAGTGTGAACTAGCAGGAGGATGCAGGCACTCCTTGGATCTCCTCCTGCAGAGAGTTAGGTGCTGGCTGGCTGAATCCCTCTGCCCTGCTTTCCAGTGATGCTCCTGGACATCAGTTTCATGCTCCATGTGCGTCAGAAGCAATCCAAGGGAAACGGTTTGTCCTTGTGGCAGAAAGAATTCTTGAGAGGCTCTTCACTACATAGGGCCTCACACTCATGTTTTGACAGGATCTCTTCTCACACTGTCATGTTCTCAAAGTCTTTCTTGCTTGAAGACTCTTACGTAAGGAGCATGGAACTGAAATAAATGCTGAGGGCCAAACAGGTCCTGACTTGATCAGCACACAAACACATTGTCTTGCTTGTCTGAGAATGGCCTTTTTTTGCTTCCCTGGCTAAATAAATGATGTGTTTTCCTTCAACGAGGATACAAGGTTGAGTATGTCCACACATTTTGTGAGCATCCTGTCTGGCAGTGCTGGCTGCCAGCAAGAAAAGGCCCTTGGCATATCATCTTTCATGGTGAGGTGTCCTGGATACAGAGAAGCAGGAAGAGAGATTACTTTGCAAAGGTACAAGCTACTCTGATCCTCTTGGGCCTAGGTGGCTTCCCACCACATTTTCCTTGGGGATATGGTGAAATGCCATAGTCTAGCCCACATGCTTCTGCTTGGAAATTTGAACCTCCAGGCATGAATAACTTACTGAAATTAATCTTTAACTGTTGTCATCCAGTATTCAAATATTAATGTGGCTGATCAGAGTGAGGTGGTGCAACCATGGTGGTCTTGCAAAATAGCGCATCGCATAAGTGACATTTCCTAACATGAGTCAATGGTTGTTCTTCTGTAAAAGGCATTCTAATATTTTTCTTCAAACTACCAGGCTAAATGGCTTGTTCTGGCCCAACCTCTGCACAGAAAACAGCACAGAACAGCAAATATTGAGAAGCAGCATTTGAAAGGGGAAGGAGTAGTAATGGAAATGCAAGACGATCCCCTGGAGGTGATGAAACTTCTGAGATGCTGCAAGTTTAGCAAGAACTGTCTTTTCCTTTGCCAGCCATGCAACCAATGTAGCACTAGAAAAGAAACAGCATCAAGATCTGAATGAAGTGATCCTTCCAGGGAGCAAATGACCTGGTAGCTCTAAGAGTGACAGGTGAAATAGGCCATATGCGAGATTTATTGTGTGCTTTGAACTGGAAAGTTTTGTGTAAGTTCATGCACTATGGCACTGCTCAAGATTTTTTCAGCCCTTTTACTGAAAGGCAAGTGTCACTGTGAGTTTAATTATCTTGGATCTGTTTTCTGTTTTGGGTTGCCATAGAGGAGGCTTGTCCTGTAGGAGATCATGTCTTCTCTTCCAAATCACCTTCTGGGTTGCATAAGGAGTTGGGGAAAACACTCTTCTCTCATGAGGCTCTGTGTTTCCCATCTATAGTGATGCTTACAGATTTTATTTAGCAAAGTTCCTCTGAGTAACTAACAGAAATTGGCATGCAAAACTCAAAATCACCTTGTTTTAAGTAAATTCATGAAGAAATCCCAGAACAATACTGTTTGTGCTTTTTCACGAGAAAGAATGGTGTCCTAAGTCAATGAGGCTGCTCAGGTCAGATTTTACTGTAGTGCAAAATTTATCCTCTTATATGATATTGGGATCAAAGCACTCTTTGAGGGGAAGGAGGCTGTACTCTTCAATATGGCCATAACTATTTCTCAAGCATGGAAAAAATACTCCTTTTTTCATCTCCTCCAGCATAAGGTCTTTATGCAATGACAAGGTGCACATTTCAAAACACAGCTTCCTAACTCTCATTGAGCTTCAAGAGATAGAGGTATGTAGATAAGTTCAGGCTGGGGCACCATAAGAGAACAGACTGGGTAATATGAGAGGCGCAGGGGAAGAAGTTGCTCACTGCCAACTTACTTTTTGCAAACCCCACATTAATATTAGAGTGTGAAACGTGAACCTCTGTGAGCCATGGGGCAGACCAGAGATCTTCCTGTCCACCACATCAAGCAGGGCCACAAGTGGAATAAATGGTGGCCACCAAGCATCTTTCCCAGGCTGGCATGTGGCAGCACCAATCCCCTTTCTGATTCACTTTGTAGATATTTGACAGAAATCTAAAGTTTTGGCTCAGCCACAAAAATTACCCTGATCAAGGATCTTCCTCTGGTCTGTCTCTGCTTGGACTTTGCTGTTTTCTGCCATGTTGGTTTGTTTCCACTGAATCTTAGGCCTGGGCTCCTTTCCAAATGTTCTTCAGCCAACTGGTACCCCTTGGACATAGTCTCAGCATTTCTTCTGCATCCAAGATCATCAGAGCTGGGACTCACACCCACATTGCCACACGACCCCTTTGTCGTATTTTTTAGCCAGATTTCAGTGCCAGACTTGTGCATGAACTCAGTTTCCAATGGGACTTTCAGATCCCATTTTTAATCTATTGTAATTTCAGCCTATCCAGGCCAGTCATTAAGGGTTTAGGGACAGAAATTTCTCTGCCTATATACTTTCCCCCCTCTATTTCTCTGTAAATGGTGCAAGCCTGACACGTTTTTCCCCCTACTATGTTTGGTTCCGAAAACTTTCTCTTGCATGTTCACTGGAGCAAATGTGTTACTGGCTGGGAAGGCACTGGTGGAGAAAGAGGGTATCCATGCTTTTATTCAGAATGGCATTTAGCACACTGGAATTGCAGTTTCAGGGAAAGTCCTGCTCAGCCCCAGCCTAGAGCAAACCTGCTGGCTTCGGAGCCTTGAGGGAATGGCTGAAATTGCCTAAGCAGCTTATCAGCTAAAGCAGCTAAAAATTGAATAAATCTTTATTGACTGTTTTTTAACTGGTGTTTTTCTTCTCCATTCTCTTTGAGGACTTACACCTTGTTCAAATTCAGGCAGGTTTTTGTTTAGACACGTGCCTGACACAAACAGTAGATTTTTGATATGTCTTACTGATTGTCAGACCCAAAGCAAGGCCATAGTGGCTAGTCTTTACTGGAAAAGAGCTTTCCTGATCACACATTTCCCTGTAATTTCTTTTTCAAAACTGCCTACAATATTATGTCTGGAAACCTTTTCCTCCCTCCCAAATCAGGCTGCAGCCCATATTTAATGCATTTCAACCCCAGTTTCCCACTCAAGGGGGTCAAACTTTTGCAGATTTATTGGCGATTGAAAATGAAATCTTATGTGGGGAAGTACCAAGTAACCTTGGTAACAAGCAGAGCTGTGCCCCACAGCACTCTGAACTGACACCCTCCACCTCCCTCCTGTGCCTTTTCCTGCTGCTTTATTTAGCTCAAGGTTTCTTATGATTGAGCCAGATCCTGTTCTCAGCTGAAGCCAATGACAAACTTCTTGCTGGCTTTGGGGCTGGAGTGTTCATTGCTTGATAAAATGGGAACACACTCAAGGGATCAGTCCAAGGGTCACAGAGCCCAGCTGGCTGAGGCCACTGCAGGATATTGTGCTTCTGAAAAAATACAGAGCAGAGTCGTGTGTGCTGTCCTGTTTTGTTTTAACTTCATAAGCATCAGTTCATTTTAAATAGTCTGCTTTTTTGCCTTTTTTCTTTCTTTTTTTTTTTTTTTTTAAACTTTGAAAAGATTGCTATTGCTGGAGGTGTTGTAAGCAGGAAGAGGATAAGTTGTTTGATGCTGCACATGACACAAAGCTTGGGGTAATGAAGGAACGGGTATGTTTCGGGTCAGCAGGAGTTCAGGCAGTGAGGTCTAAATAGCTGCTGGAATGGCACAATTTATCATTGTGTGAGAGAGAAGATTTTGGTTGCTAGACCCATTTATCTATGATCTATGTGCCTTCTGAAATCAGAGGGCTTTATTTACCATAACAGAAGTTTAGATATAGACTTAAATATATTTTTAACATAGTGAGAATTTGGTAGCATCCAGATACTATGATAGTGTTATCCTAAAGCATGAAGATGTGGAAACACTGTAAACCAGGTAAAGTATCTGAGACTAAAGTGATACTTTAACATGTAGATCTTTTCTGTGGCAATTTCCTTATGATGTTGAAGTGGGATAGAACCACATGGCATTCCTTCTATGAGACAAGACTTTTTTGAAGCTAATGTGAGTTATCCTGCATTTGCCATAAGCCAGAGAAAAACATACATGTAACTGGTTGATGTGAATCAACAGATGTGCAGCAACTATTTGTAAGTCTAAGCCCTTACTAAAGTCACATGCTGTGTCAGTGGCTACTGGCCAGGGGCTGGTACAGAGAGTTTTGATGAATACAGCCAAAGACTATAATTCATTGAATGTACAGAAATGTGGTGAGTTGGGATACTTCAAGATACAGACCAGGTGAGCCTTTTGGCATATTTAATTATTGATGTAAGCCTACCTCTGCAAAGAAAAAGGCAGAAATTATGTTTCTAGAGCTAGACTCAGCTTCTTTTTTAATGATGGTTTGTGCCATGTGAAGTCGTCATAAGGTAAAATTGAAGCACTTTCAATATCACATTGATTAGCAGAGGAATGAAAGATAAAGGTGGTGGGGGTTGTTATTGATTAACATAGCAGAGTAAAGGAGGATTTAAACATACAGAATAGTTAACAGAAGGAAATATACTTGTATAAACAATGATGAAAGAAGTGTGGTGCAGAGAAGAAAGTAGGAGCAGGAGTTGCATGGCAGCAGAGACAGCTGCCGATGAAGAAAAGCTGGAGGAGAATGCCATTGACAGTCCTGAGTGGTTCTCAGGTTTGATCTTGTTTTTAAAATGTGCTTTCAAAATAAGCTTTTAGCAATATCACAGAATTATTCTATTGCTGTCATTTGTATGGACTGTTCAGCTGCAGCTTTCTATATGTGCTAGAAGTGAACTGAGACCACAGCACATGGGAGATTCCTGCAGCATTCAGAAGGAGAGGAGACTAGAGGAATGAGTGACTACTAGGGCTGAGCAGAAGGAAAATGTATCAGTACCTTTGGGAAGTGTTCCAGATGCGGGGGGAAATTTTTCCCTATGTATCAGTATCTGCCCAGCTTGAGGCTGGAGGAGGGGAGAGGATACGCTGATATATAATTGCAGGTGTTTCTTTGAGAAATTTCTGGAAAGTTTAGGGAGTATGCCAGGTTTATTTAGAAAAAAAGACATGAGTAATGTGGGAGGAGCCCTGCAACACAAAAAAATTTTCCAAAAGTCCATAATTTTGATTACTGAGCACCTGTCCCAAAATCCTACTAGGAGCAATATTTTGTATTGGATAAGGAAGTGTGTCAAAGATTTTTTGGGGGAGAAAAGATATTCTTACACTACTGTAAAGGTAAATCAGTAAAAATACACGACATAGCAGAATTTCTAAGTTAAATCAATAACTCTGCACACTAAAGTAGTGCTTTGTAAGCTAAAACTGCTCCACATATCATACTAATCCATTGAGAGTGTTGAGAGTTGAGGAGATTGGTTATACTGTCTGCAATATCAGTAAAATACAGTATTAGGTTACATATGCCTGCTAGGGCAGGCATCAGTAAATAAGTATGCGATATTAAAAATTTGATACTTCTAAGTCATTCTTTGATAGCAAAATGTGTGTATGGGCATGTAGCATTTACCTTTCTGTGTATGTGAGATGAGTGAAAATCAGTCTTTTGGTCGAGTTAACAGGCTGCTTTAAGCATTTACCGGTGTGTGGATGAACCTGAAGATTAGTGCAGTAATAGGAACAGGAATTGGAGGGCTGACATTAGTTTTCAGAGGTCTCTGGGGTGCCTTACCTGCAGGTAGGGAGGCTGCATTTGCCATTAATTTTTAAATGGTGAATGAGCTGGGTTAAATCCACTTCTTGCTCCCTGCTGCATTGGGTCTTAAGGCAGCAACGTGTGCTGCAGGAGGTGCATCCTGGCCAGGATGGCAGGGGCTGACTGCTCTGTTCCCACAGTGTTTATGCCCTTGAAAAAGTTAGGCTGGGGTTTCACTGGTTACCTTGGGGAAATCTAGAGGGTCTGTGTAATGAATTAGTGCATCCTTTAATTGCAGTGTTGACCAGTCTCTGGAGTAGTCTCCTCTGAGGAGAAAGTACCAGCTGCTTCTATGCTTTAAGGCTGCAATGAGCAGAACTCTGCTGGAGAAGGCAGAATCAGAATACCAGCATCCATTTCCTTCAAGTTTTGTTTTTTCAACTCTTCATTGCTTAGGAGCAATTATGTACTGCTTCTGGTACATAAAAGGGCCGTGCTGGGCCTGAGTAGACACCTTTCCATCCCCAACACTGCTCTGTGAGGACCACCAGCCACTTCAGATCTGGTGTGTGCCAGGGGTCTGTACCTAAAGAAGCAATGTGTTGTAGCATGGCATTCACTCCGTGTGTTGTCCTAGCAGTCCTGGAGTTGTGCTTAGCTGAGGCTGGATTGCTGTCCAAAAGCTATAGCTCTTTTGGTTTTGTACTTCACTATACCTGTTGTGCTTTGCTTGCTTGTTCAGGGCAGCCAGCTTTATCCAAATCATTGGAATTGAAATTCTCACACTGTGTTTTTGTTCTTAAAGTGTATGCATGCAGTAAGAATTTCCTCTTTTATTATTCTCAATGGTACTCACCAGCTCAAGTCCCTGAAGGGTTATTGGCATTATATTTGAGCCAATTATTTTTATTTAGAAAATTATACTTATTCATCTAGTGTAATATTAAGTTACCAGGCTTTTCTCTTCCTCTAGCCTATGTTTGCTGAGCTAGAACTGGGAACATATGCATCACATTCCTTTTTATTTGGTGGGCCTCAGAGTCTAAATTGGGACTTCTGAACTGCTCTTGAACACTGGGAAACCATATGTGGCATTGTGTTGTTTGAACGACATTCAAAACCAGAGGGTTTGTGTGAGCATGGAACATGCATCATTGTTCAACCTATGCATGTGTACAAGAAGGCTGAGAATGGGAGAGAAGAGCTACAGCTTTTCCAAAATACAAAAGAACAGGAAAAAATGTCTTTCCAGATGGACTATACAGAAAAAAATCTCCAGACCTGGTGTCTCCTACTACATACCTTGGCTTAATGGTCCTGGAATCAACGAGGCACTTGCAGCCCATAACCGAGTCTGGAACTGGCCCTCCTGTTAGCAGTTCTCTGGGATTCAAGAAAGCACGGTGAGGAAAGCTCTCTTTAAGGCAAATGACACATTCCCCACAGATGGGGTAACTCCTGTGTCTGGGGAGGAGCTGTTCCAGGGTGTAGGTAATGTATGCTGTCATTTCAAGAAGAAGCTAAAAGCTCGATGTGTGAAGGATAAGGGTTACTTTAAAGAAGGGTTGGACAGTAGATTTTGGACAGAAGATTTTTGAGCTTCAGGATGTTTGTGCTTCTGTTATAATCACATAAACAAATTTTCTAAGTTTTGTTTGTTTTGTTCATCTGACATTTTGTTCATCTGATGTTTTGACATCTTCAAAAACTTCCAATGAAATCAAGCTGCCATGGGATAAGGGGCAAAGTCCTTAATTATTAATAATTTCAGTTGAGGAAATCAAAGTGAGGGGAAACTGGTCAAATTTTAGAGAAGAGATGGAAAGGCCAGTGAAGTCATGCTATTCAGTCTAGTGCTGTTCAGCATAGTCCTCCTGAAAGAGGAGGTGAATGAGGAAAAAAAAGCCTCCTGATGATACCAGATCAGACAGGATAGCTGAGGTGAGGATTTGCTATGGGATTGCAAAACAACCTCACCATAGAGAGTGACTGAAGGATGACCTGCCAGCTGAAATTCAGTGTTGATGAACATAGAATAGTGCAGAAGAAGATAAGCAATTCTAAATTGAAATACACAGTGATGGAATTTTTTTGGAAGAAAATTATCATTTGGAAAGAAACCTTGGTTTATAATTATTGTATAAAAATGTCTTCTGGATGTGCAGTAGGAATGAGGAAAAGAAAAAAACCCTGAATACTGGGACTGATCAGTAAAGAAATTGTGAACGAAAAGTCTTTAAGCTACAGCATAAATGCATGGCACACTTCAATATTGCATCCTTGCCTCCATCATTTTAGGAAGGATGCAGAAGCGGAGATAATACAGGAAATACTGATAAAAATGTGGAGTGACTCCCATATGGAAAACAACACTTAGGCATCTATCTGAGCAGGAAGAAACAAAGGTCTATGAACTCTCAAGTGGCATGGAGAAAGCAAAAAGAGAATGCCCATTCACTCTCTCATGCCATGGGAGCCAAGCAGCCTCAAGAGAATGGTTAGGTGACAGTTTTAAAGCCAGCAAAAAAGGACTTCCTGTAGCTGTGAAATTGCCTTGGGATATTATAGATGCCAAGAGTTCCCATGCTGACAGAGGTGTTTGGACATACCCCTCAAAGAAAACTCTCCCAAAGGCTATTGTACACAAAAAAAGCAGTTCTGGTTCAGGGAATCACCTCACCAGAGATTGCTGGGAGCTGGGGTGTCCCAGCAGTTGGGACAGTGGGACTGGGGAAGGGGCTGAGGCTGTTTGCACTTGCCTGAGGAGGAAAAAGTGAAAGTCGTGAGTGTGATAGGATGCTCGACTTCCTCAGTCTCTGAGTCTATCCCATCTGTCTCTTCTCGTGTAATTACACCCACCCTGTGCCAGGGTATTGTTTAAATATATGACAAACAAGCTCCTGCCCTTAAAAAGCAATCTGAGCTTTTGTGGGACAATTTCAGTGAGTGTTCTTGCAGAAGAGAAAGGCAGAAGGATTTTAAAAAACAAAAGTCTGAGATGGACAAAACCAGGTTCTAGGAGAATTTGCAAAGATATTTTAATAATTTTGAAGGGTCTTTTTGTCTTAATAGCTGTATACATAGTACATTAGTGTGTCACCTACATGTGAATAACAGTGATGTTGATGTCTGGCAATGATCTCCAAATTGTGAACAACTTTCTATCCAGGCACTTGCTGTAGCTTTTCAGAGTGACTGAAATGCAGCTGACCCGAATAAAACCTGTGTACTGAAACACCTGATTTTCTTTTCTTCGAGGGTATTGTAATGTGTGCAGTGTGTGTGCTAAATACGTTGCTTTCTAGTTGGCTCTCCACATAACGTTGGATTGCAACAGACTGCTCTCTGTCACACCTGATGACTAAACTTGTCTCACCCATGCCATGGGAAAGTACTGGTGCATTGAGACTTCTTAGAATCAAGCTTTAGGTTGTCCTCAGATTTCAAATCTCCTGTGCAGTTTTTTTAATATGGCCTCTAACTCAAGAGATACAAGCACAAATGGATTCCAGGCAACAATTAATCAGATAAGTATTTATTTATTTAACTCAACCTATAAAATTATGCTGGCAGTAGCTTTTTTTTTTTTTTTTTTTTTTTTTGGTTTAATTTTTCTTTGGAAAAATAGCTTTTTTTTAANTGTGGTGTTTTATTTTTTTTTTTTTGGTTTTTTTTTTTTTTTTTTTTTTTTTTTTTTTTTTTTTTTTTAGTTAGACTTTCATTGAGCAAATGACTGTCTTTTAAACACTTTTCTTTCTTTTTCAGGCATCTACACTGAAGCATTCTGGATTTCTTTGGGCATGGTAAGAAACTCCCACTTAATTACAGAATAAAAAATCAGTTAAGAGCTGTCTTCTTTGTTTACCTCCTGATATGTTCAAAGTGGAAGTATGGCTGAGGAAACTAGATGCCTTTGATTCATGATGTGCATTTGAAAAAGAGATGGAGACACAACTAAAGCAAACATACGTTTCAGCTGTGTGGTACAGCTTTTACTACCACGATACCAAGACATGGGTCAGAATTGGCTGTAGGCTGGGGATGAAGGTTCATCAGAAATTGCAGAATGTCTGTAGAATTTCTGTCTGTATGATGGAGGGAGTTTTTTTAAACAATCAATAATAAACTCCTTTTAAATGGCCCTAGGTGAGCCTGCAGTTGCATACTTAATGCTGTAAATGTTGTCTGGGAGATCCATGGTTAGCAGAATATAGGCAGGAAGCAATGCAAAGCCAGGTGACTGGGGAGGATGCACTGTGCTATGAGGTGAAAAGCTTGTAATATAAATGTTGCTTAAATATGAAGTACTGCAACCTAATTGAGAGGAAGGCTTTAGTCTTGCTGATATAGCTGTATCACATAGAGATTTATTAGTTTGGTCATCATTGCTGTGCTAGCAAAAGCCCTAGGATGTATGAAGTTAGACCAGAGGAAAAAAGAGTTTTTTCTTGGGCAACTCAATTTGTTCATGGAAATGTTTTTGAACTATACCTGCAAATGGCCTTTTTGTAAGTGTAAATCTCTATGCTTGTATAATTATACCAACACACGGTTACCAGAGTCTACAAGGACTTGTTGAAAAGAAATCATCTGTACAAAGCTAAAGACAACAAATAATCCTTAGTCAAATAAATTGACTAATTCATACAACTGGACATGCTATATACAAGGGAAATCCAGTGACACCTCAAGGTTTTTTGGATTGATTTTTGTTTGGGTTTGGAGTTCTTTTCACCATTCCTCTTGACATGTGGTCATTTTTCCCTAAAGTTCAACTAAGGAAAATTCCAGGCAGCATCATGCAGATGTTTTTTACCTCCTTGGGCATTTATTGTCTCTGAGGGACTGGTGGGGCTTGAGCCAGCGAGTCCCAGAAACCTTTGCTTGTGGACCGTGAGAAGTACGGCTTTCTTGGGCAGTGCTGAGGGAGTCTCTCTTTGAAGACTCCCTCCCACATATGTGTACTGGGCTTGAAGCCAAGCTTCTCTTCTGTAAAGAAATCTTGCTAAAATTTCTCATTTCATGCCCCTTTATGGAGAGAAAGGGAGTGTGAGGGGGAGAGAGAAGGAGATACGTGCCAAGAGTATTGAGAGAGCGGAGCAGAGTAGACTCTTCATTTTGTGTGTTTGGGGACAGCGGGGCAGCAAGGAAGGAGAAGGTTTTATATTAATTAGTACCATATTTGCCATCTCTTCCTCCCACCTCAAAAGTGATAAGCTGTCCTCCTTCTCCTCTCCAAACCACATCTGTGTTTTTTTAGACAACCGTTTTTGTTTGAGTCCTTTGAACTAGCAGAGACACTTGAAATAAATGCACTTATAAATGTGCCTCCTGCCAGCCTCTGTCTAGTCTGCATATGGACACTTAAAAGAGTTGAAGAGTATGTCTTACGTATCTTAGAAAAATGCTAAGTTCACAGTGGTGGCACCTGAAATGGCTTTATTCTTGCCTCCCTCTTAGAGCACAGTGGAATTGCTAGTGTATTATTTGATAAACAATCACCAATTAGTTGTTCCAATCCTCGCTAATTCAGCAACTGCTCTCCAGGGCCTCCAGGCAGCTTGTATGCCAGTTCATGTGCTCGCCCCAGGTAGCTCTGAACTGAAGGAGTTTCCTTAATTGCTTTTGCTGTTATGTCTGTTTTAAAGGTTTTACTGCTCCTGTAGATGAGCTGGGTGGTGTATTACAAATGTGTGTTTGCTGTCTTACCTTCCCCCAGCGTGCTGTTAACAACACAAGTAACATAAACCATAATGCTGCGTGGTGGGTAAAAAACACCCACTTTGTGCACATGGAGGGTGGTCTTGCTGATTGGAGGCTGACAGGTGTGATGCTGCTTCACTTCCTCCACCTTTTGTAGGTTTGGGTACTGCTGGGTGTCTCCATGGACAGCCCTGCTGTCCCTGCTGTACACCTAGATCACAGATAAATTGAGTATCAGTCATCTTCTGATCACAGAATGGTGCAGGACCAGGAGATTAATTAGTCACCCTTGATCTTAAAGATTCTTGCAAATTCTAGTGAGCTACAAGCTGTGGATGGGAGAAGTGTCTCCCTGTTAACACTTGTTCCTTATTATTTTGTCTTACAGGTGCCTGTGACTGATTACAAAATCTGCTGCTGAAGCAATTTCTAGAGGTGGCAGAAGACCTATGGCTGTGGTTCCTTTGCACATATAAATGTTATTGTGTGTGTCTGTTTGACCATGGTAGGATATTTAATGTATCATAGAAACAAGTTTTGTATCTCCAGTTTCATTGTCCCTCTCATCATAGATCCTTCCTTTCAAACATATTTTCCCTTTTCTGAGCCTTTTAAAAAAGAAGAAGAAAAAAACCCCAAACCTTGAAAAATTGTAACACTCTATGAAAAATATACACTATTGTCATCTTCTGGGGAAAAGGGGAGCTTTACTGTGTCCGCTGTTGTTGTAAGTGAAATGTGGTGTACAGCATGCTAAGTAACTGCTCAGTCAAATGTCAGTGTGAATTCAGAAATCCTCAGTAGAGGAAAGAAATAAATATTTCTATTTTCTCTAAAAGCTTCCCTGTAAAATTCTTCTAAAGATTTTCTTCATGAGACAACACAAAAGAAGCATTTGGGTGCCCTTTCACTTCTCAGCCTGATGGCAGGCTTGTTGGGACTTTTGGCCAAGTGCTCTGAAGCTATTGTAAGCCTCCACAGAGATGAATCCCACATTGTTAACCAGGGATATGCCTCATCTGTGATGAGCAGGAGGCTTGAGTAGTAGATGTTTCTGTTTTAAGCAACACTTACCTCTTTATCAGCACCTTGAAAGAAACTGCAGGCAACTGATGTGAAATGCTCCTCACAATATCTTGGTAGGAAGTTGGGCAAATCTGTTCCTCTAAAATTGTTCAGCTAGACTCCCTTCCCTTCCCTTCCCTTCCCTTCCCTTCCCTTCCCTTCCCCATTTTCACTCTGTTTTGTACAATTTTTTGAAGTCCTAATTCTTAAACATACTTGTTCTTTTTCAATTCTCCAAAATGGGTTCTTTGCCCTCCACTTACGTAATCCTCCAGACTTTTGGTAAAGATTGTAGAGAAAAGCTGATACCACAGCATAGTATTTGCAGCATAGTGCATCTGTAACCAGACTAAATAACAAGGCATTATTCTCAAGGAGGTGAGGTTATATTTGCTGCTGCTAAGCTCTTAGCTGTTCAGTTTTAACACTGGATGCCTGGGTTTCTTTTTCTGGAGTGCCTGTTTACTCTTGTGTATTTTTATAGAGTGGAAGGGTGGTGGGGAGAATGAGGGTGTTATGTGCAGTAAAGTTATAAATAACACTGGCTCTCAGGTTATTTGCATTATATCTACTTGCCTGAATGCGTAAAGTTAAACAAAAATGTCTCATAAAGAACCAAAAAAAGGACAGAACAATGTCATGGATAAGAGGTCTAAAGGCAATGCTACAGAATATGGTTATTGGGGAGTATTTGCTACCTAGCTAATAAGCCAGACAGAAAATTGCATACTCCTCCCACAGCCTCAAACAGATCAAACAGAATATTAAAGCCTTAAAGATGCTGATGTAAGGAAGAAGGAGGGTTACTCAGCACCCACTGCACTAAACTGACAAGCAAATGGGGAGCATGCTCTGAACAGAGCTGTATTCCCAACCCAGAGACAGTGATCCTGGCTTGGATGACTTGATGAAATGCAGCTGTCACTCATAGGGGGTTTTGTTTTTGTCCTTTTGCCCTGTGGGCTGTTGACTTGGGGGCAAATAGACAAGAAGTGCCCACTTTTGGGCTGCATTTCAGTCACTGTGGTGGCATTTGATTCAATAACGAGACATTGATAATGTTGCAGATTCCTCAACAAACAAGTGTGGGACAGGGAACCAAGGTAGAGTGGCTGCAGTTTCTTCACTGACCTGTGGATGCTTACATGGAACAAAGATGCCAAGGTTTAGTCTTGCAGTGCTGAACCTGAAAAGGAGGCAGACTAATTTCAGGCAAGGCAGGACTGAGCCCTGAGGAAGCAATGCTGTCATTGTGAGGGCTGTCTGAAAGATTTCAGAATATGTCTATGCCTTTGAGTTTTTCAGTGCTGGAATTTAATTTCTGAAGTGTAATAACACCAGTGCATCCTTGTAATTTTATTGCATTTTTTATTACGGATATCGTCTACAATAACCCTGCTGTCATATTGGCTTCTGCTATGGTTTCAGCAGTCTCTGTCTCTCCATCTAAGATGATGAAAGTGAGGTTGGGCCACATCAGACACACTAGGTTTTCTTTCTTCCTTTGTTTCCTTTCTCCAAAATGCTGGTTGTGTCAGTGGAAATCTTCTGGCTTTTTCTTCCTAGCATTCATCCTCAAAGGTACACAGCATCCAGTTGACCTTTTCGTGGAGCAGCAGGATTAAAAAAAACATCCTTGATAGAGCTGCTTACTTGATGCAGCAGAGATCGTGGAAGACACTGTGTCCTACTCATTTTTCCTGTCCTTCCTGGATTGCTTATTTGTGTCCCGTATCAAAGTCTTGAATTGCTGCATGGCAGATGAACCTTTGGAGCTCAGAATTCAAATTCTGGAGGACCTCGAGGCAAGAAGAATTCTTGACAGGCTTCTAGAATAGCAGGGCATGTTCTGGCTTCCAGAAGTCATACAGAAACACCCATGAATCTGCAAAGGAAAGCAGTGGAATACTGAAGACAGCAAAATGCTGTGAGCAGAAATGGAGTGGCCTAGGGCTGGGATTCAAGCACGAACTGCTGAGTGCTCCCGTGGCAGACCTCTGCTAGACCAATTGGTCCCATATACCAGAGGAGTTTGATTTGTGGCTGAGTTTCACAGTGATTTGAGGCATGTGTCCCTTATAAATTCTACTGGAAACAGATCTTCAGCTGTGAATCAGTTACAGGCATAGTTAGTTAATTCAGTGATATATTTAAGTAACACTTTACATCTGGACTTGGCAACCAACTTGAAATCCTAATTTAAAAACAATAGTAAAGTACCAGATAGACATGATATAATCCACCAGTTTGGTGGGTTTGTTGGGTTTTTTTTTTTGGTTTGGGTTTGTTGGGTTTTTTTTTCTCTAAGAACCCATGTTTCAGTGATCTTCTAGCATGGAGAATGTGTTAGAAAAGTAATGAGTAATTGGAAACAAAGTGCTGTGAATGACAGAGCTCTGGACAAAAAAACCTACAAAAACTCTAGTACTGTGGAGTAACAGACAAAATATATTATCAGACTGAAAGCTGGGGAGGAGAGGAAAAGCAGAGGGTTAGGCTAATCTGTTGGAGTAGAAAGAGACCAAAGTTGGGCCTTAGACATCTACAAATCAACAAAGATTTCTGTCATTTACCTATTTATTGAGAGAGAGCTGGAGCCACCATGTTGCAAAATCTATGTGGAAATACTTACACAGTCTGTCCAGGAGGAGCAAGAAGTATTAATTCTAAAGTTTTCCACCAAGTGGGCAGAACAGTGCTGGATGAAGATCAGTGGTGAATAAAGAATGATTGAGTGTGAACAGTCAGTCCTGACAGATCCAGAAGAGAGGAGCATGAGAGACCAATGGGGACATGTGATCAAATTACAACAGCCAAAACCCAACTGTGATATTAGGTTGCACGTCATTCAAGATTGCTAAGAAGTTGAGTAACTGAGAGGATATTGTACAGCCTTTTGTATAAAGCTGTGCCTGTGGTCTCAGCTAGAGCACAGTACACAAGTTTGGCCTTCCAAGCTCAAAAAGGATGTGACTGAAACAGGGGGATTGGAAAAAGGGTAACAAGAACATTCAAGAGCCTGAGAAAGCTCCTGCCAGAAGAAGGACCAAAAATACAGTCTTAGGAGATAGAGGAGAAATGGTACAAATATGGAGGACTCTGCTTATGTTGGAGGTGAGAGGTCAGGAACTTAGCCTCTTCTCATCCCATAGCACAGGGCCATAGGGATTCAGGATGAAACCCCACATTGGTTCAGAAAGGTAGTAATTATGACTGATTTGGGAGGTGATATTAACAGTTCAGTCTTAATGTCGTGACCTCAACTATAAGATTTTAAGAGAGGTAAAGGATAGGTGACAGCTGTAGTCCTTTAAGAACCTTTAAGAACAAATGTGCTTCTTCATAGGGTTTGTTACTTAGTTTCTTCATCCTCCAGTTTTCAAACTGTTATTTCAATATATTTGACTCTTTGTATGAGTTAAATCTTCCTGAAGGCATGATGCAGCTCCTAAGTAATGTGTCTCTTCATGATGAACTTGCTGGTGAGCACAGAATGCATGGCTTTAGATAGTTTTGCACTTCTTGGAGCACAGAAATGAATCTAAGCATCCATGTGCCCTTTGTATTGATTTGAAGCATATGGAGACATTGAACAGCTGATCTCCAAAACAATCTGTTACATGAAGCCATCCCTTTGTTTAGCTTGCCTTGAACAACTCTCAGGAAATTAGGTATTTTTTAAAAATAGGAAGAACAAATATTCTGAAGCCTGAGTTTTCCATCTGACAGAAAGATTTTTTTTTTTCTTAAAGAAACATTAATACATTGGTTAGATTTTTAAATATAAATATTTTTAAGGACTTTCTCAGGCTTATAAAGAGAGAAGTGTTTATTTTAGAACGGTAACTTTTCCAGATAGAGATCAAGTAATAAATTATTAATTTTCCCCTTTTCTCCATTTTATTACAGCTTTCATTTCTAGGTGGCTGCAATGATTAATGGGATGTGCTGGGCTAATGCCTTGTGTTTGGGTACACAAATGATAGAAGCAGCTTCCTGCAAAGCTTTTAGTGTTGGTGCAAGATTGGAAGATATTTTGAAGGCAGTGGGTTGGCCATGGCAGTTCCACTTCCCTCAATTTAGTCATAAATCAATTGTGAGTGATTCTGCCACAGTAATTTTTCATACAGTTTGAACCTGGGTAATGAACATCCCTATCCTGGAGTGAAATGGTGATTTTTCTAGATCTTGTTGAAGACATGATCAAGATTTATGAAGGGTGACAATGTAAACCCATTACATTTGCCTCTCTCTCATTTGCCTCTCTACCTCATCATCCCTTCCTTCCTTCCTTCCTGCCTTCCTGCTTTCCCTCTCTCCCTCCCTCTCTTCTTCTCCTCCTCCCTTCCTTCCTTCCGTGCTTCTGCCAGCCCAAGAAGCTTTAAAATGTCCATTAGAGCACAGCTGTTGCATAGCAGTGGCTCTTACTGCATGAGCAGTCATTTATCTGTGACAGATAGAGGAAACAGCAATAACCTAGATGGATATGAGATGGTTCAGATCAAGTAACAGGAGGATGTGAGCAACTTCCTCAGTTCTGAACTCTTTTTTCCCCTCTGAATCTGTTGCATTCTCTTTTAATATTGCTTGATATAAAAGTAGAGTTTGCTTAAAAAGGAATCTTGCAGAAATTAAACTCTCTCTTCCTAACTTTCTGGTGCAAATGCTCAAAAATGTTTGAAAGCAAAAAGATGCTTGTTTGTTTGTTTATTTTCCTGACAGTCCCCAAATCTTCTCTGAACTCTGAAGCTCAGAGTATAGTAATATCTTCCTTCTCTCCTCCTCCCTTTCCATCTTTGCCATTTACTGATTTGAAGCTGCCAGCACTGAGTAGCCTCACTAATACCTAATGCTAATGGTGTCCTTTGCACCAGCGTGGCAAACCTACGTGACAATCACATTGGAATACTGCATTGATGTACTCTGGAATAATCTGTAACATTGTGTTTCTGGGTTGCTAGGTTGGTAGCTGTGATATTGAGTTGTAGTTTATCAGCCCTGGAGTAGAGGTCCTTTCCTTGAGAAGGACCAGCTAGGTCCTTCAGAGGCATTTGGCAAGTCATATGTCAATAAGCACTTTGGTTTTTCAGCCAATAATAAATACACACACGCAAACTCATTTGGCTGCAGACTGCCTGAAATTAAGTTGCAGATTGTGTCTGGCCCTTGGGCCAGGAATTCCTTGTTCCTGTATTAGACAGTGTCTAATAGTAGTTGAAAGAGAGAATTTTTAGAAATCATTTTGCAAGGGACTCTGGAGAGACAATGAATGTAAATCCTTACAGACTCACAAAGACTGCAGTCAGAATACTGAGTGAAACTCAAAGTGCAACATAGCGGTTCCTCCCTCATCACAGGCTTCAAAGATTTAGTATTCAAAAGAATGTGGGAAATTGGGTCATTTCTGTACAGTTTAGAAGAGATCTGAGGTTACCAACTTTCTTGCTTTAGATGGGTAGAAAGTCTGAGTCTGGATTAGCAGGAATACTGAACAGGATTTTCCTCTGCATTTAACATGAAAATCTAATAAATGTCATTTAACTCAGTGAGTGAAATTCTGTCACCATTGAAGTGGATGTCAAAATTTCCATTGGCTTTTGTGGGAATAGAAAATCACCCTATAAGCATAAAACCCATGTAAAATCTCTAGGTTTTTGATACAGTTATTTCTGTCAGGGCACACCTGTAAAACTTTTTGAATATGTTGTTTTAAGAAAAACAGTTTAGCATTCTTACTCAGAAGTAATTTTTCTGCCTTTTATAAATGGCTAAAAGTTATTTTTCATGAAGAGCATCATTTAGTGTGACACCTTAAAAGATCTGAAGGTAACAAGGAGGTGGTGTTAATTACTGTAAAATAAAAACATATTTACTTATCCTTCCTTCAAGAAGTTTGAATTTCTATTACTTGTCCCCCCTGCCCCTGTTTTTGGTGAGAGTTTATATGATGATTTTATAGTCCCCTGAATAGTTTTCAGAGTTTATGGGGTAGTATTTTATAACTACATTCTACAAGCAGTGATGTCTTTTGGAATGGCCATGAAATGTTATAGTAGAGATTTCAAAATGACGGGGTCTTGGCATAGGTTTCTGCAGGGAGGAAAAATTACTTTGGGCGGGTTTAGAGTATGTCTCATGGCAGGGATGGCCCCAGAGCTGCCTGGCTTTGTAGGCTGATGTGTCTGTTTCAGCAGGTGGGAATTGGTAAATGTAAGAAGTGCCAGAAACAGGCTCACTGTGAAAGTCCAGGTAAGCATCTCCAGCACAACGAAGTAGCAGATGTCTTGGTGAGCTTATGGAGATACCACTTGGTTATACTTTCCTAGATTTGGGAGTTTCCTAAGCCAAAAAGTACAATAATGGAGGGTGGCTGAGCAGGGGAAGCAACATCTGGTTTCTCTTTCTCTGTGACAAGGCTCTGAAAGAAGGCTTCCTTTATTTTTTCACAACACCTGCATCTCAGTAATTGCCCTGCTAGAAACTAGAACAACCTGACACTATTTTTACACAGAGCATGAAAGCACTTAATATGTAAGTTATATGAAAGAAGATCAGACTGGGAGGAAGCTGAAGGAAAAGTAGGAAGTTAAAGAGGGTGTAAGATGAAAGGGATACATGGCTTTTTACGGTATTTTATTCTTAATTACTCTTTCAGATATTTTTCCCTTCCAGCATCTCAACATGCAAGCTACATCTATTTTACCCTGTGTGAATGCTCACAAAGTTTGATGTACATTTCATTTCTATATACACCTGTTTCTCCAAACAACCCCAGGCTAGCATTTTGTGTTAGTGTAGAATTTGCCCAAGAAAATAAAATAAGGTTTGCAAGGAAAAAAAATAGGAATTTAATGGTATAATAGCAGTGTAAGTTTAAAGGCATAAATTGATGGTTCACATAAGGATTAAAAGACATTTTGGTTGCAGGCTGTTAACCATGCTACCAGTACATTAGAGAAGCCTAGCTTGCAGTTGTCAGCATTCCAGAGTTTCACCCACTAAGTCATTAATTTGTTCTCATGTCTGGAAGATTTAGCATGCCACTGTAGTTTCTTGCATAATCATTTTATTATGTTAAAAAAAAAATGTAGCTAAAATGGGTTCTGATAATAGAAACCCCAAATGCATGAGACTCTATTTCTTCTGTTGAATGCCAAAATCAATTATAGTTGTTTTTGTATGTTCAGCTGGTTTAAAAGCAAAAAATTCATGCAGATTTGAAAGCCCAATGAAAAATCAAAGTGAAAAATATCATACATTGAAAAACACAGGCACCTTGTTTCCTATGAAAGTCTGAAACTGAACATAAAAGAAAGTATTGCTGATTATCACATGAAAAAATGGATCCTGCTGTATTATCTCATAAAGTACATTTTTCCAGTTTCCAGAAGGAACAGATTAAGACATTTGAACACCTCAGCTAGACTTCTTAGAGACTGGCTTGAAGTTACTGAACATATGGTGTTTTGGGTAAACAGAGAGCCACTGAAATGATATTTGAAATCTTTTAGAATATATACGTCAATCAAATTCCCACCAGGATCTGACACTGTTGCATGGAGCTACATCATGTAACCACTGCTAAACCAGATCTAAAAAAGGAAACAACTAGCCAGAGCTAATTCTCTAGGTTCTTTCCATAGTCAAGGAGTTGAGGTAAATTCATTGCACTTAATTTAGAAACCTTTGTTGGAATTAAATTAATCTTCAGCTGCCTGAAGATTCTGATTATGATGGGAATTAGCTGGCTAGCCAAGGATGTATGCTTAAACTCTGAAATAATATGAGTTAGGTGAGATGAATCCTATCCCAAAGATATTACTTTCCTGCACTACGATCTGGGTGGAACTGTAGTCAAAGCAGCATTTTTGATGATTGACAATTGTGACCCAGATTGAACTGCGAAGAAAAATCTTCAGGATAAGTGGGAATAATACAGGACAGTGAATGGATTCTGATGGTTTTCCAGGGAGCTGCGCTATTGGAGCATCTGAAAACTGCTGGAGAAGTTTGTGTGTTGGAACTGCCAGACAGCAATTAAGCCCAGCAGCACAGGCTGTTTGTTGTCGAGACTGAAGCATATGAGTTGAGTACACTCTGTTCTAGAGGGAGTTCATGGGCTGGCTGTTTTGCTTTTGTTGAAAAAAAATCCCAAGATGAAGAAAATACCCGGAGTTGTGCTTTCCTTTCTCCTTTGTGATCGTCTCTAAGTGTTAGGCGGAGCTGGGATTCCACTCTAAGGTGGTTTAAGGCTGATCTGTGCTATGAGGCTGCGTTGGCAGCAGTGGTTGATACTATTCCTATTAAAGAGGTGAAGAAACTAACTACAGTGGCAGCAGATTTAGGCCTGTATTGAAATGAAGTTCACTTTTGACAGAAATTAGGACAACAGTAATAGATGTTCTGTTTGTCTGAAATGTTCAGGAAGACATGATTTGGGGGAGGAGGAAGAACCTCAAAATTTCATCAATATTTAGCATATCTTTCCCTTTTCCCCCTTCAAACCTAGCTGTTCCTATCAGTGACCTCCATATAGGAGTTCTTCAGATAGAGGGACGGATACTTGTGGGTTTTAAAACCTTCTCTTATCATCAGGCTTGTAGAAAACAAATTCTCATTTAAGACGGTACCTATGCTCTGCATTCATACAGGCACAGTGGCAATGAATCAAATTAGATTATTTTTCTATGCCAGTCTCTTTCAAGTCTTCAGAATTTGATGCATATCAGCACTTTGGAGAGGATTTATGGGAGAGGAAGAATGTGAGAAAAAAACAGTTGCTATGCCTCAGATTATGAAGAGTAACTACATACATAACATAAAATATTTTTTCTTTTTATTTATCACCTTCCTTGAAAATGCAATAATCCAATCAGGACTAATAGTTTTTTTGATGTCATTGGTTTGGCAAGCTAACACACCGCCTAATTCCTTGTTTCTTTCTGGCATGACTGAAAAAGTGGCAAAAAGCCAAGCTCAGAAGCAACCAATCTCAGCCTCAGTGTGTTAGACCCTCTCAGTGTGTTAGACCCTCTCAATTGGACTTGAGACTAGAATACAGCAGAGATTACTTTTGTGTTGCTGATGGATGATTCCTTAGTAATAGCTCATAGACAGATTTATTTCTGGCCTGTCTGGAATATTTGACATTGTGAATAACGCATTGCAGCTGATACGCCTTGAAGATCTTGTGAAGATGTAAGCAAATCATATGGATTGTATCCAGCTGCAGTGACTGAACTGTAAGGCACAACTACAACTCTTCTCCTGATGTTCTTCTTCGTACAAAGCCTGCAAAATGCTGTCCTCACTCGTCTTGGTGTGAGCACCAAGAGAAAATTAACTATCCCTTAGCACAGATAAGCACCTGTCCCTTGCATTCAACTCAGAAAATATAAAACTTCTGACTATTCCTGTAACCAAGTTAAAAAAAAAAAAAAAAGAAAAAGGACTTCATTGAAAAACTTAAGCTTAAACACTCTGGCAAAATAAAAGGAGAAGTAACATTTTGAGGACTAGGTAATACATAATATTAGTTACCCATGAAACTATTCCAAATGCCATGTACTCTTCAAATTGGGTCTTCAGTTTTTTTCCTTGAATCATGGATGATGAAGTAGTGGTGACCTCCAAAATGTTTCCTCCCTCCTCTTAGCAGATATTCTGTGGACAAATAATATTTTGATAGTGTTCCAACACATCTTTAGTTTAGGTTGTATTATGCTTTCAGATTGAAAATCTGGTCTCCAGAATGTCAAACTACCTTTTAAAGTTCCCTGGGTAATGGCTAGCCATCACTATTAACGCTCTGCACACCTTCTTGGTTTCCCCTAAGTATGGGATTAGGTGGTAAATCAAGCTTTACAGGGCTTAAGGGGCGGAATCTTTCATTCTTTTTGTAACCAAAATCTATCATGACATCAAACATTCATCCATTGAGAGGAATGAATTTGGAGATAAAATACTCAGATGCCCAACTCTTCATTTCATAATTGTCTCTTAGAGATCAGGCTTATTGTAAATCATATTGAAACTGATTTGAATAATCCACCTATACTTAATAATTAGCCTAGGAAGAAGCCAAAGTTGTCTTTAGCCAAAGAATAGTGGAAGAGAGACTCATGAAACTGCAAATGTGGGCTGATAATCAGATTTATGATACAGGTCATAAACATTACTTGGGCCAATATATTGCCCAGACTCTGTATGGCATTGCTTTGTTATCCTGTGTGGGCTGTAAGGCTTATTGTCCTGTGCTCATCCTCCTCTTTCAGAACCAGGTGCTTAGCTGCATGCAGTTTTTTTGTCTTCAGAGAAAAAATCTAGATAACAACATCTAGAGGTCATAACAATCTACATAACAGTACCTGGATAGAGTAAAATCCCCTAAGTATCAACAAAATTCCTGTTGGCTTCATCAGAATTGCACATGAAATTACAATTTTATCCAATGAATCACTCTTTTTCCATTCCTTCATAACATTCAGAAGATTATATACTCCAAGGAACTTTTTTTTACCAGTTGCCTAAATGCATTTTTCACAGTAAAGAGCAGAAGGTCATGTAAAGGTGTGGTTGTAGTTTACAATGATAATTTATTAGTGCTCTCAGTCATGTTATATTTCCTTGCCATACCTTTATGGCATGGAGTGATGCTATCAAAGCATAACAGATTCAACTAAGCAAACATTTTTAATACATTTGGGTAATTTTTAAAGCTAACTGCATGCTAACTGTGAATCCTATGTGAGTTTGAGACTGAAACCTTTGCCTGAGATTAATGAAAGGGGCTTGCCTCCCTCCCTCTTCCCTGCCCCTATTTTGGCCTCTGAAGTTTAGTTTTGGGTCTAGTCTAAAAAGACAAATGTTGAAGAGCATGAAAAACCAATAAACTGGGTTATGTTAATTCTAAATTGTAATGGAATGAAAGCAAACAAGGGATGGTTCAAAACTGTGTTGATTTTGTGAATGGGTTTAACTGGAAGGTAGCCTTTTTTTTTTCCCTTCTGGCATGAATTCACTGTAAAAAAAAAAGGATTTACTAGGGGACTAGAAAGAGATGTCCCTCATGTAGCAGTGTAGCAGCTATATTTTTTTCACTCTTGCATGATCTTTGCCCTACATTGTTCCTCTCGTTGCAACACAGATTTCCCAGGAGCAATGTGCGAAGTTTCCCCCCTCTTGCACAAAACCTAAGCCTTTTTTCAATATTCTTGAGGTTTTATCCAGTGATATATAAGGAATTATTTCTATTACCACCAAATCCTCGAAGAGAACCATTGTGAAAAACTGTTTAAAGCCCAGGGTGAGCTTTTCAAAGGTATGTGCTTTTATGGGGAGTTGGATTCATATCATCTCATGATGTGTCTTTGAAACTGTCCCCCATATGACTAAGACCATGTGTGAGACTCTGTGCCTAATTTGTGAGCAGTCATAATGATGGTACAGTAATGGGCACGCAACTGAGCCTGCGTTTTGTTCATAACTCCAAGTGCCTTTAGCTGAATTTTCAAAGAGGCTGAATTCTCACATCTCCTACTACTTCAGTGGAGCTGTAGGTGCTCCGGGACTGAAAATCAAGCTACTGACATACTGAAAAATTAAAGCTGAGCTATGAATGAGTCAATCAAATATCTACTGTTCATTTGTAAGTCAACTTATGAACTGAGTCTTTCTGAGTTTAATGGAGGCTACTGCCTTCGTCTTTCAGGAGATTGTCAGTCCAAGAATTCCCTCTTTTTGTCACTTCACCACCCAAACTTTAGACTTACGTAAGTGGTGTTTTCTATTCACAGATCACTGCCGCATTTTATTTATTGGTTTGGATATCTGGTGACTACAGAGCTGGTTGATGTGCTGTTTTTTAATCTTCATACTGTATGTCTACATGCAACACTTTTGATTTCTGTTGACTGAGCCATGATCAATCACATTCTCAAGGCTGAATATTCACTTTTAATACATATAAACAAAAATGAAAAAAAACTTTGTATCACATATTGTGAATATTCCTACATGTTCACACTTATGCATGTGTATAATTCCATTAACTTATTGGGCATACTGCAATGTATGGACAAATAGGTATTTTCATGCTTGCAGGGGAAGGCATTTTCTTTGGGTTTTGTCTTCTTTTCCCTCCAGTTTCAACCTTTATACATCATATTATACTTCAAAACCATCATGATGTTGGCTGAAAAAAAATTGGGCTTTAAGAAAATGTACATTCCTTTTACTTGCCTTCTGGTTTTTGATCTTTTATCTTCAGCTTGGAGATGTTTTCAAAACTCCTCTTTTCAACAATGAAGGCTAAGAGCATTTGGGTTTTTATTTTAAAGGAGAAATGAAATCCTTACATAAACATATCATTGAATAATCCACTAAATAAAAAGACACAAAATAAAATTATGAGCCAGGGGTAGAAGAGCAACCTGTAAACATAAAAGAATATCTTTTTATCATTTCAAAGCTTAGAGGCACTGAGGTAAAGACTCTTGGAAGATGTGAATTTTTGAGACAATGGAGTTCCAGAAGTCTCTCTTCCTTGCAAGGCTTAACTTTGACCCACTGTCAAACGAGTCTGAACTTCATTTGGCCGATCACTTAATGTCTGGATTCTTGCAGGCACAAAGGGGTTATTGATGAATAGGTGGAGGAATTTTGTATTGCTTGGTTATATATGTTGGCGTTTTTCACTGCAATAGCTGTAACTGTTTGCAACTCTGTCTGTAACCACCTCACTTGAGGGTGAATTTTCCTGCGCTGCCGTTGCCTTTGATTGTGGTAAAGCACCCATCGCCTGTGAAGAAAACAGCAGTGCTTAAGCATAGTCTATTCAAGTGTATTCAAAATACGTTATTTTTAGCATTATTGTTAATATGAAATGTTCCACCAACCAGCTGGAATTATGCAAATCCTAGCACATGCGTTCCTCACTAATCTGCACTCTTGGATGTACTCTTTACATTCATTTCGTTTTATGAATGTCTTTCCAGCATACTTCCCTACAATAGGAGATTGAAAAGCCTGCAATTTTCTTCTTGCCTGATTCTCCCATTGGGTTTTGTTAGTATTCAGAAAAATAAATTGATGTCTTTTTAAAAAAAAAAAATTTTTGTCCAGATTGAGGAAAAAAGTCAACCTGCCAGCATGGATGATTGGGGAGAAAAGGGAGAAAAGGGAAGGCTCACAAACTGCAAAATCTGAGTTCTTTAGGTAGTTCTTTGTTGGCTCACTGTTTGCAGTGGAGACACAAATTAGGACAGTCATGGATGGAGCTCTGAAAGTCTGAGAAGTTTTTCAATAATTTGACTTTGAGCCAAAAGGCTAATAACCTCTGTCACTTTCACTGGTATTACCAGCAAAATATCATGTGGTTTGGGACAATTTCTATATGGGAAGGAAAGGAAGAAGCGATGGGTCTGTGGTGTTGGCTTGTTTTACCTGTGCCACATTTGTGGATCAGGAGGATCTGGCCATGGCCTTTGCCATGCTCATCGTCTCAGCATCCTTGCTGTAGAGATAATGCACAGCCTCTGGTACACATTTCTCCTTCCTGCCTGGGGCGCTTGGCCTTTGGGAAGCTTGTGTGTGTGTCCTGCTCCTCATGTGCCTTTTCATCCCTGTTGATTTATGGAACAGGCCTTCAGTGCCTTCTGGCTTTGTCATGAGCACAGCTGTGGGAAAGGTTTCTGTGAGGCCGTGGCCCACCTGCTGCTGCAACAGTTATCAGTTCCTTGCACTCCAGCAGGTTTCCTGAGGAGCTGGAGGATTTGTCCCAGAGGTGAGCAGCCTTGTTCCCTGGTTTGAATTCCCATGGTTAAATGACATTCTAAATCTCTGTTATATCTTCACCTTGTAATTTGTCTGTTTTAAAGCTTTCTTAGAAAACTCATTCAATTTTAAAAACTTATTCACACCTCTAGTTCACCTTGTCTTCCTATAAAAGTCTTTTCAAACCTGGTAACTTCAATAATTTGTTGTGTC
The DNA here is from genome assembly GCA_013400435.1 of Pycnonotus jocosus. Classification (NCBI taxonomy): domain Eukaryota; kingdom Metazoa; phylum Chordata; class Aves; order Passeriformes; family Pycnonotidae; genus Pycnonotus; species Pycnonotus jocosus. The sequence continues at coordinate 586,567 of VWYP01017012.1, forward strand.
TCTGCATTTTTGCTGAACTTGTGATTTCCAAATTGAATTGGTACAAGGTTTATTTGCTACTGCTGTTTTAGTTTTCCGCAATGGAAGATAAAACACACAGCAAGATAGGATTTTTCAGGGTTTTTTTCTGACTAAAATAATAAACCGGCTCCAATTGCTCCTAACCAAAAGCTGGTGATGCATTTGATATTAGCTCTTCTGGGGCAGAAGTGATCCACCCTGTGTGCTTGCAGACTGCCTAGCACTTCTGGGTTCTACACACAAATTCTGATGGATACTGGGATTTTTCATTGCAAGATTCTTACCTTGCCTGAGGTCATCTCTTTTTTTAAGCAAGAAAGGACGTTTAGAATTTTCACTGTGCACAAGACATTTCTCATTTCTCAAACAAAAACAAACTTGCAGTTTTGATGGCTTAGACGCACAGGCTTCTGTATTAACCTAGAGCTCCAAGAAGTGATAGGTGTTTATTTCTTAATTTCTTCAGTCAGTTCTTTTTCCCAACTACTAGTTATGCTACTTGTTTTTATCCATTTAGGATCTGATTCTGATCAGTGGTTACTAACACTGTTTACTTAAACAAATGGAATCTTCCTTGAGCTACTGTTCAAAGAAGGTGAAAAGGAAGGGAAGATCACTCTGGTAACTAGTTTGAAAATTTCCCTAAAACTGGCCTTTATTTTGCTAGTTCAGTATTTATCAGTCTTTTGTAAACATTAGGTGTGGGTAGCTCAGTCTTGCTTAATTCAAATGAGGTTGTTTGATTGAGACTTATTGATGAGTTGACCAGAGCACATTTGAATGCTGATTTTAAGTATTGTGGCACTGGAACTATTTCCAATGGTGTAATGGTAACCATAAATATTAACCCCACAGGCTAATAATATAGTACTATGATTGCTTTACAACCACAGCTAATTTTTTATTATTATTATTCATTCCTTTTACTCAGGAGTTTGCATTGTAAAACAATCTGTCCTCTTAATTTGATATGGTTCCTGGTTTCCTAATGTTTTGATAACGTTGCAAAATGTTCAGAATTATGGCTGTCCACATGACCTCTGTTTCATACTGAATAGCTCTTGATTTAAGTGATGTTGCTCTGAATAGCTTTCAGACTTTCCTAGACCCAGAGTTTAACTAATTATGCCATAATTAGGAGTATCATATGAGCATAATTAGGTGTATCAAACTCCAAATGAGTTGTATGAAACAAAAAAGGTGTATCAGATGATTTCTGAACTGTAGGAACTTAAGCATTTCAAACATAGTAAAGTGAATGAAAGAATGGCAGCTGAGTTTAGATGGATTTCTAAAACACTTCTGTCTCCCTTAGGTCAATCTTCTGCTTTGGATCCCTTAATCACATTCTGTAGGAAGGAAGTAATTCTTTGCCTGTATCCATTTAATGGCTGGTACCGTGGAGTCCCCATCACTGACCAGAGCTTCTGTGTGGTATTGCTGTGCAAATGAGAAATAGCCCACACAAAGCCTGGACAAGATTTATTGGGAATAGTGTAAAACTGGCAGCAGTACCTCTTTGCTGGCACTGATGTATTATTATATATTGTTTTTCACAAGCACACCTTCTGATAGCTGTTTTAAATAATTTTCATAGCCAGCTCAAAAATCTACAAAATGAATACTTCAGCATTTACTGATCAGGGCTTTAACATTCCTCTCAACTGGTGTGAGATTTCTGCTTTTTCTGGGTGCATTCCAGTAGTAGTGGTTTCCTCTGTGAGGTTTATATCATGCTTGTAGTAAGGTAAATGCTGAGTGGCCAAAAGCATACTCTTTTCAAAACAGGAATACAGCTCATCCAGCATAAGGAAAGATTCAGCAAGATTCCTGCCTGGTACAATCTTTCTACATGGAGAAAATTCCTCTGTGCAGGAAAAGCTTTTTTCACAAGAATCTGTTGTACAAAGTATAATTTTTTCAATCGAGCAGGTGAAATAGAGGCATAGCTCTTTCAGGAAACTTCCTAATTCAAGGACCTGAGTTGCCACAGGTTGCTCATATATGATAAAATAATATTTCCCAATGTCTTATTCCATCTGTAAAATGTGAGCAGTCTTAAAAGGAAGCAACAGCACATGGGACTCTTTAGAAGTCAAGACAGATTCAGCAAATCTGACAGTAGGACTGGAGAAATAAAATATGTTTCTAAAACATTTTTCTGAAGATGAGAGATTGTCATAAAGTGGGGAGAGGTAACTAAGAGTAAGATGACAAAGTAAAAGAGAGGAGGAAAGAAGGAGACTGAGGAGAGATTCTCTTTGAAACATCCCACGTTTCACTTTGCATAGCATGCACATATCCCTTTCCCTGATCCTGTTTGCAGTGTCTGGACTCTGAAGCAGAGAAGTCTTCCTAAAAAAGGAAGCAATGGCTTCACCCTTACACGCAGGCTTCAGCCTATAGGATCTAAGGGGCTGAGTGATCTCTGCATCCCTCTGGCCTGCACACCTTCCCTTGGAGAGCTGACCCATGCTCCAGGCCCAGCTCTTGTGCTGGTAGGGAGCTGGAGGGCACTGGGTGGCTCAGGGCTCCAGGCCTCTCCACTGCCTGCAAACTTTTAAAGAACTTGCCTCTTTTCCCACACTGTTTTTGTTGCTGCTGTTGTACACAGAATGAGTATCAAAGGCTTTAGTTGCATTTAAAATGCAACTCACTCTTAAAAAAAGTCTGGTACAGTCATGGATTAGAATTTAAATCCATTTCAATAGACAAGACTCCAGGCAATCACCAATTCGGTTTCAATACGAAGCAAATGGATGCTGAGACATTTAGAGGCAGTGAAGGAAAGCAATACCATTTTGCCATGGGGTCAAGTAGAAATAAAACTGTTTGCCTCTGTCTTAAGAAATGTTGACAGATTTCCACACCCCTAGGGAAGGAGTGGTAGACGATGGCTATAGCAGAAAGAAACTTGTCTTAAGCAATAAGTTGAAGCCCACCGAAAAGTGGTTGCCTAGTGATGGTGCTTTGTGAGATCCAACAAAATTATGCTGGGAACTTCAGAAGTGAATTCTTGATGCAGTCTCCAAAGAGAGGAGGTTTTCGGTTGCAGGCAGCTTTTTACAATGTGACTGGACAAGTGTTCAGAGATGGAGGGCCGACTTCATAGCATCAGATACTCATCCAAATGCAGACAGCACCGAAAGATGGGAATAACTTTGTTTTTAAGTGAGTCTGCTTTTCTCTAGAAGGTTGTTTTGACACCCATGTTTTTGATGGATCCCTGGTCCCTAGCATTTGTTATCGTCCTTTACCTGTACAATTTATTCTATCTTTTCATTGCCACAGCTGTGCTTGTTGGCACTGTTTTTTATTTAGAAATTGGGAAAATGGCAGGGTCCATGGCTCAACCCGCTCCTTCTGTTCCTTTATTCCCCCACGTGGAAGCAGAGACAAAATTAAATTGCAGAGCATCAGAATTGCTGAAGAGCAAAGTGCTAAGGCAAGATTATAATTGATACAGAACAAAGTTACCGTATGGTGGAGTGATGTTATGCCAAATATTTTTGCAGCCTTTCTAAAAGTGGGAGCATAACTTTGCAAACAACTAGGAAATGCCTACAAATTGCCTGATGTGAATTGCTTTTCTTCATTTAACGTTTTTTTAGGAGAACAGAATGCTTTTGCTCGATTTTAGCAGTTAATTTGATAAAATGCAATTGATGTAAATCATGTAGTTAGCTTGATTTATGTCATTTGTACCAGCAAAAATTTGTTTATAAACCAAGCCCAAAGTGTCTTTCTTAACACAAAAAGTACTTTTCTGACAACTGCTGCTGTGAAGTAGAATACATATTGCCAGGCAAACAACATTTCAATTGTATTCTTGATTTCTTTATGGGTTGGGGTAGGGAAAAGACTTGAATTATTAATTACAGAACTGTGACATTTTGTGGTAATTTCTTAGCAGATTTGGGAATTTCATTTTCAGAAAAAAAAAAGCTATTATGTTCAAAAGACATTTGGAGAAATAGAATGGTGTTTTCTCACTAATGTATTTCCAGTAAACATGAAGATTTAATGATTTTCAGAGATTTATAATTGTATGCTGACAGTTTCTCCACTGAGGGAAGACCACTCCACTGAGGAACAATTGTCCCACATGTGGATGATTCAGGATTCCTTTTGCAAGAGATTTTGTGGCTTCTGTGGGCATTTATTACAGCATTTTAAAGTATCATGTACCAGTCTTCAGGCAGTGGCATTCACCGGATGGTTCTTCTCTCTCAGGATTCCCTTCCAGTGAATCTGTAGCAATTTCTCTGGGATCAATGACATTATACTGGTATAAAGCTGCTGTAAGAGGAAAACCAGATTAGATGCATCCAGTTACTTTTACATGATGCCTCTCTTGTCATCAGCAAAGGCACACTATATATTTAAATGTTTTAGGCATTTGAAAAAGAATGTCTGGTTTTTTCATGCTTTGAATAACACATGTAGTAGGTGTTAGTTTAAGAATCTCTGAAAACGAGTATATGAACAAACAGCTTAGGGTTCCTGCTCCCTTCTGCATGTATATAGGTCTTCTGAGGGGCTCCAATAGCAACAACATGCAGTATGCTTGCAGTCACACCTCTCTTTTCCATATGCACAAATCTGCCATATGTTTCTTCAGTTTCTCTGTCAGCTTTGCTGTTCTTGTTCCTGTTAAATGCAGAGCCTGGAAGCTAGATGTGATTTGCCTCTGGAGCAGGACAGAAGCAGTAAATGTGACCCTCTGTGAGGGAAACTCATTATGTGGAAAGGCTGCCCAGTGGCATAAATCAGCCCCCGTGGAGTTTGGGAGGAGTGTTCCACACCCTTGAATCTCTGCCAATGCTAGTTAAACTGAGAGTCAGTTAAAAGCATGTTGCATACATGCTTTTCCTAAAGAAATGTTTTGGGGGTTTTTTCCCCCCAAGAATACTGCATCCTTTCCCATTGAATAGACCAAATCCCATTCCACTACACAGACAAATTGAGTAATTTGGTTTCTTGCATTCTCGAGACACTGTCTTCTTGCTGTGCTGCCTCAGCGCCTTTCTCTGGGGAGCGATCACAAAACTCCAGCTAATGCAAGTTAGGAAAGCAAAGTTTCTGGCAGGGCTAGTTCCTAGTGTTGTTACTGTCCCCAACTTCTGACTCCATCCAAAATCCAGATGATGCAGTTCATTTGGCTCAGGGCAAACACACACTTTGTTATACATAACACAGACATGATTACACTTTCCATTTGGTAAAGTCATAGTGTAGCTCCAAGTCTGCTAAAAATAGAGACATGATTCAAGTTGCAAACAAGATGGAAGGATTTCAAATGGCTCCATTACACATAGAGCAAGCACAGTGGAATTAATAGGAAAAAGATGGTTTGAGGACAAGGGCTGTGCTCCCTTTTTCTAAGCAAATGCATAGTTGTGAAGCTGTGCAAATCAAGAGTTAGACTGTTGCAGGCAGAAAGAGTCTGATTTACTTAAAATGCAGGCTGTTGCAGGCTCTACCCTCCTGAAATGACAAAGCAAAGAAACAATTTCTCTTAACTCACTGACCCATTTGTTTATCTGCTGAGTTGCCAAATATGCATTTACAACAGATGTTTGCATGTGTAGTGTGTCTACCCTACTGCATGCTCTTGCAGCCTTTCTTAGGAGAGACTGAGGCTATCTTAATTGCTAGTTTTGCACTCTCTGTCCCATTACCCATAGCAGCCTCACTGACCTCTGCAAAAGGCAGTGTACAATTTAATTGCAGTTATTACTCTTTAGGCTAGAAGCATGTGAATAGGGTGTTCTTCTTGTCTCTTGGTGCAAGGGTCCAATATGCCAGATAGCATTTAATGGATAAAGAAGAACTGCATCTGTCAGGCCAGAATATCAAAGCCTTTTAAAATGATGCCAACTTTAGTTTTTCAGGGAGAAATACTGGGGGAGAGACATCACTGTTTGTTCAAAACTGCAAAACAAGGCCTGAAGAAGAATTGTGAGTGGCAAGTTCCAGGCTCATTAAAAAAGAAGAGATGCTCCTTAAAAGACACTCCTGGTTTGCATGTTCAGGTGTTAGGGCAATAGACTCTTGGGTCTCTGAACATCCCAAATCCCATTTGGGGATCTGTCTGGGCTATTTGTGTGGTCTCTAGTGAGTGAATCATTTTGGGTCTCACTCCTCTAAAATGAGGATATTAGCCATGCCCTAGTCTAGAGATCTGAGGAGGTTAAATTCAGGTAGGAAAAGAAAAGAAGATGTCTACATCTTGTTGTGGATGTGAAGCTAGAATACAGGTTTGGTGGGCTGTTTGTAACAGAAAAAACAGAATCATAGGATTTTTTGGGTCAGAAGGTACCTTAAAGATCATCTTGTTCCAATCCCTTTGTTGTGGGCAGGGACATCTTAAGCTAAATCAGGTTGCTCAAAGCCTCATAAAACCTGACCTTGAATGCTTTGAGGGATGGAGAATCTGCAGCTTCTCTAGGCATGGTTTTTCAGTGCATTTCTAGGCATTCTCTGTCATTGTCTCACCCTCATAGTGAGCAATTGCTTTCTAATCTAAATTTATGCTCAGTTTAAAGCCATCACCGCTTGTCTTACTGCTACATGCCCTTGTAAAAATCCCTCTCCAGATATCTTCTAGGCCTCCTCTAGGTACTGGAGGGTGCTCTAAGGTCTCTCTTGGAGACTCTCTTCTCCAGGCTGAAATGTAGTCTTTACTTTTTGCATAAGGCTTTGGCAGTTTTAATATGAACTGGACAGAGATCTGGAATTTTCAGGATGAGAGGACATAGCCTCAAGTTGTACCTCAAGGGGAGATTCAGGTAGACATCAGAAGGAATTTCTTTATGGAAAGAGTTGTTAAACAATGACAGGCTCAGGGAGGTGGTAGACAGTCGCCATCCCTGGAGGTCTTCCAGAAATGACTGGATGTGGCACTTGGTCTAATTGTGTGCCATGGTCTGGTTGGCATGGTGGTGGATCAGTCAAAGGCTGGACTGGGTGATCTCTGAGGTCTGCTCCAAACTTAATGATTCTGTGATTTTCCAAAGACTGAGAAGAAGATTCCGTCCTCTCAATGTCTCCAGTGTGTTGGTCTGCATTGCTGTTGTTATCTCCCCTTAGGAACTGCAGATCCTGGTGAGGGAAATGGTTTGCTTAAATTAAATGCACCTTAGGTAAAGAGTAGCTTGTAAAATAGCATATCTATATAGATATAATAATTGTATCCTATGATTAATAGCAAACATTATGTTTTCTGCATAATAAATATTTTAAAATTGGGAACATATTTCTGTAGTACAAAATATTTGAGTTTTCAGAAAGATAAAATCCTGTGCTAAGATTTTGATACATCAAAATAATATTCATAGATGCTGCTGTTCATAAGCAGTCAAGTATAATCAATGTGTTTTTAGAGGGGTTATGTATGTTAATTTCTTCACTTAGTTCACAGTAGTTGAAAGAAAACAATAAGAAAAGCAAAAATGTAAATATTCCAGTTTAGATATCCGTTATTTATTTCCTCACTGATGCACATGAATAAAAACTGTATGAACAGAAAAAGAAAAAAGAAAAAAGAAAAAAGAAAAAAAAGCCTGAAAACATAGAACAGTGTTCTGCAGTGCACACAAGGTTTCTCATTGGAACTTTAATGAGGTTTATTGGTTTCTGATTTGTGCCAAGGCTCAGGTTATGACCAAGCCTGACTCCTTGCTGTTCCTGTGGCCCAACAGTGCCTCACTCTGCCTGCATAATTATCCATTTTTTTCTATCCTGCTCATGCTTGTGGCAACTTGGCTTCTGAGAGCTCTGATTCACCTGGAGTACAATGCCTTGTTCTTTCAGTCTCATCTGCTTGCACAGAGGACCTCCTGAGTGTGGCTGACACAGCAGACACCACCAGACACCCCAACACACTTGTAAAACACAGACTGGTGTCAAACTAATCAATTTGTTCAGAGGATAGACCTCGGTCTTAGTTGGTTGAGCACAAGGACACCAGTTGGAGAGTGTTAGTGTGGGGATTCACATCAGTTTGAAACTGAACTTAAATGGATGCCAAAAGTTTGGTGGTTGGCGGGGCTGCATTTCTTCATTCTCAAAGAACCTGCAGGAAAGCACAGTCTGTCTACTCTGTTGCCCCGAAGCCTTTGCCTTACTGTGTGCTGCCTTTGGAGTTTGAATTGTTTGTTGATTTACAGGGACATTGCAAAATCCAGATTAAACACCAAGTGTTGCTCCATTTGATCTTGTCATTTTCTGTTGCTAGCAGTAGATAATGATGGAATAATTTGTTACTATGTTCGAACTCTGCAGTATTGTGAATTCTCCTAATCTAGTTTAGCCCATAGGTCATTCATGGGAAAAGAAAAAAAAAATTCCAATAACTCTCTTGTTTCTCTTTTAAAGAATGTTAAACCTGGTTCTGTGCTTGAAAGTAATTAGTATTGAGACTGCTAAGAATAAATTGCTGATACCCTAGAATCCTCTTAATTGCTATGCTGATCAATGACACGCCTGCTTAATTGGGATGATTGGCAGACAACTAATCCTGTGCAATGCATTTCAATTACTCTAAACAATATACTAATGGCCTACCTCTGTTTAAATGACACATCTCCTGTTGTCTTCTGCTGCTGTAAGCTTTTCATACGAGCTATAGAGAGAAAGGTGAAAGCATGAGAGGAGAACATGTCCTACTTATGCACCCCCTTGCTTTCTTGCTGTTGTTCTCCCACTTCTACATGACTCAACTTTATCCCAGATATTTAATACAAAATTACTGTGTGTACTTTAAACACAATTCACAAACTACAGTGAAGTATTTTGCCTTATCCCTGATACCCAGAAGAACCAGTTAATTGGTTGTTTTCTGTTTACGCTGGGTTCTTTGTGCTAACCAGGGTGTGCTGTTACATGTAGCATCTCACTTTGTTTTCTAATGGTATAAAAATGTATAATTGGAAAAGCCAAGGTCTTAACTATTAGAAAAGAATACTAATCAGGTATATTACTGTTCTCCTGTTATTAGGGGAGCTCATTTAAAAAATGTCAGTGTTTTAATGATGAAAGAGAAAGTTGTCTTAAAAAAAGTAAAAATGCATTTCATTTTAATTAGCTCTAATTAGAAGATTAATAGATTTTAAGGACTGAAAGAGTCTTTGTGATCTTTAGGGCTAGCTCCACATGACACAATGACATAAAAGAAACCAGATCCAGCCTCTGATGGTGCACCAGTGTGCATGCAGCAGATATCTACTGCTTCCTGGTCATCTAGACCTGTTCCTCTGTCAAGAGGGAGGAAGTGATTTTCTCCTCTTAAGTAAGATACCTAAACCAGTTGAAATTGACTGTGTCCTAGAGATACCTAGACTAAAAAGAGCCATAGACCTAAAAGGAGATGGAGAATGACTAGGTCAATATGGTGGATATCAAGCTACAGATTAGATTAATCCCACAGTGTGTCATATATCTCACAAATAGTGAAATAAGGAGTGCTTCAACAGCCACTGCCATAGCTTGAAGGTGTCTGAAGTTACTTACAGAGTATTTGTCCCTGAGCCTCCCCATGCTGCTGTTCTCTCTAGTGCAAGTGGCCAAAGCTGCTTTTATCTGGTGAAACATTTTCATACTGAGACAGTGGAAAGCCTTCAGTGAAGGAAAGGCCCCTGATTGTGCAGATCCTTTGATGGGAAGCTGAGTGCCTTGGTGATGTGGGAGTACATGCTGGTAGCTCCTCTGCTTGGGTAAAGAGGATCTGGGTTTATATGGCTCACATTTATTCAGATAAGAGGCAATTCCTTGACTTTTACTTTATTCCTAAGCCATGTGCTCCTAAACTTCTTGTTTGCTACCATCCTGTAGGTTTGCTGACTTCCGTCTGACATAGGCTGGTACAACCAGGCCCTTCACAGAATCTCAGAATAGTCTGGGTTGGAAGGGACCTTTCAAGGTCAACTCATCCAAATCACCTGCAATGACCAGGGACACCTTCAACTACATCAGGTTGCTCAGTGTCCTGCCCAACCTGACCTCGAATGTTTCCAGGGATGAGGCATCCACTACACCTCTGGGAAAATTCTTCCCTATGTCTAGATCACCAAGAGGTAGAAATGGCCATTATCTTTTTAACTCACTGGAGGAAGAAAGGGAGCTATTTTCCTTACAAATACATAATGATCAGATTTTTTTTCAGTAGGAAAAACAAAGTCACTTGCTGTCCCAGTCTGGGTTCATTGAAACCTCAGTGGCCTGCATCCAAAAAGACTTTCTTAACTTCAGATTGAAATGAAAAATTCATCTCTGCGTTTCTTATTCGCTAGTGTTACAAATGCTGAAACACACAGTAGTTGTGTTTGTGTGAGAGGGGAAAGGTACCCTTACTGTTTCTCCTGCCATCCCTCCAGCTCAGAAGGGAAACCTCTTTCTGGTTCTCACCATTCTCATGAGTTCACAGGGAGGACAGTGTCAGTGTCGCATCCTTCTTCATAGTGTTGCCCAGCTGCTTGCTCTAGATGTATCATGAGGGTATGGCTTGTTTTGGACTGCCTCTTTAAAGTGTTGTCCTGGTTCCCACCAGGACAGGGTTGATTTTTGCAGTAGCCAGGAGGGGCCATGGCTAGGACCTCTCCTAGATAGAGGAGATTATCCTATATCACCTCATGTCGTTGCTGGGGATGGGGGAAGGGCTCTCTTGCGGGTCACTGTAGCATGGCAGAGGGAGCGGTTGGGTATTTTGCCTCTTTCTTTTACCCTCTGTCATTAGTATTCCTGCTGCAACTGTTTGTTTTCTTATCTCACTGCTGTTTCCAATAAATTGTTCTTACCTCAACCTGTGATCTTCAACTTTTGTGCCTCCAGTTCTCCTGTCTATCCTGCTGAAGGAGAGGGGAGGGAATAGGCAGCAAATGGTTTGGAGACTCCCAGTGGGATCACTAAACTGGGGAGTACCATTCCTAAATCATGACATGTGTGTATTTCTTCATATGGACAGGGATCCCATACATAACTCTGGTGTTTGGATTCAGCCTGACAGAAGGAAGAGACATCAGGTTTAGGACTGGAAGATCCTCATAGGAAGTCTTCTTTGTTTGTTTTTGTTTTTGTTTTTTTTGTTTGTTTTTGGTTTTGTGGTTTTTTGTTTTTGTTTTTGTTTTTGTTTGTTTGTTTGTTTTGTTTTGTTTTGTTTTGTTTTTTGTCTCATCCTCAGTTTAGTACTCCATCATGATTCTTGATAAATTTACAACTAAATTATCTGTGCCACTTCCAGGTTTCACTTACCTAACTCTGTCTTTTCTGTACAGTGAGGAATTTGACATAACCTAATTTGACTCAATTAAATTCTGATTTTGGGAATCTTTATCCTGCCTATTTACTGATGTACTATGTTAAGTACACAAAACAATGATCAAGTAACTATTTAGCCTTGCTTTGTTAAGTCATGGATCACATAGCTTACATCTTCAGCTTTACAGTAGCAGATAATAGCTCTGGTATATAGTATTAATAAATAAAAATTTTAAAAATTGCAAGTAGGAAAAAAAGTGTTGATTCTTTATTAGGGATATTCATTTCTGTGCATCCTTTTCATAAACATTTTATATGCCTATTTGTTTTTGTTTATCCTCTTACTGATGCATTTCTTGAGATGTGTTATAGTGTAATTTGTGATGAACAGGCAAATGCATTGTTTCCACAGCACTTACATATGTGTAAAATATGATTTTTTTTTTTTTTTTTGCTATAGATTAAACCCCTGGAGAATTGTAAAGACAGACTTTAAGATTTCTACCTTTGCTACACAGCTTTGCAGCCCCCAGTCTTATTGTTGTCTTTATATGTATAATCACTACCCCAGGGACAAGCTTCCTTCCAACTAAGACAGTGTAGTTGCTGAATCTGTATTTTTAAAGAAATCTTTCTTTTCCTGACAGTTACTCCAGAGTAACTGTAGAGAAAAGAACAAGAAAGAGAAAAGGACAAGCATTTTCTCAGATGCTGATTTGGTGACAAGGGCAGGGGACTGAGGAGGTTGGAGTATTAATATGCTCTTTTAGGGGAACAGAGGAGGAAATGGAATAGTGATAAGTAAGAGGAATAAAAAAAACCAAAAACAAACCAGAAGGATATCGTGTAGATGTGTAGAAGATAGGACAAAAGGAATAGGGATGAAGATGAGTTTGCTGTGACACTGCAGGGAAGTTGACAGTGGGAGCCAGTGGTGGTTTGCTTGGGAGAAGCACTGAGGCAAAATGAGGGCTAGGATCCCAGAGTAGTCAGGACTTCTTGGGGTGTTAGGGCAGGACATGGCAGCCAGGGCCCATCCCACCTGCCCTGTGGGGAGCAGGGCATTTGGGGGACAATGGGAGCAGTCCCAACCCTGCTTATTGGGCTGCACTCTGGGGACAGGGAAGGCACAAGGCTGAGACGGGATGGGCCATTCCCAGGGGTGTACATGCCACACCCAGGGGACAGCAGAGTGTGAAATGAATCTGTCTTTGACTGCCCTTCCTGGAGAGCATGGCAGCAGGGAAAGTGCAGCGTGAACATTGGCCAAAATCTATGCTCCATCCGAGAATGCGTGGGAACTGCAGAGCAGGCTGCTCCGGATGAGGAACATTGGCCACTGCTGGGACAGAAGGACACTGAGACAAACTTCTATGCCACAGAGGAGTAGGGTGGTCAGCTACCAAGGTTTTTGATTCAACTTTTGTTCTCTGTGGTATTGCAGTCACAAAAGCAGCCATTTCTTTTGCTTGAGCTGCTTCTCTGTATTTACAACACTAGATTGTGTGGGCTGGGTATGAGTAGTGAGTGTAAACCACCAGGATTGGAATTTATGTGCAAAGGAAGATGGTCCTAGCAGGAAAGACAAATGAGGGAGTGTGGGGAGAAGGAATAGGGGCCCATGGACTCCTTGTATATGTGTATATGCATCAAGTCTACCTAGTGCACGGGGAGGGCAATCTTTGAAATGTCTTTCAAAATTCTTCTCTCTGAGGAATGGGGCAGCGCTTCAAGCAGACTTTTGATGGCTGTCTTCATGAATAATGCTAATTGCGTCATAACACAAAAAGTTTAAAACTTTAGCTTTTGTACAGTATGAAATGGATGAACAGTGCATCAGAAACATCTGTCAGGTTATAGAATAAAGGCTTAATTAGCATTTTTGTGTGGTGCAGAATAATTCATGCTGGGACATCAAAATTTATCTTCTCAAATGTATGGGAAAAACACATTTCTTGGTCTTTCTTGTTATTCTCAGGATGGAGGGAGGGAGAAAACAGAGTTGTACCATGTTAGCACCAGTGAAAGTCTGCAGGGTGCAATGCAGTAGTATGTGCATCTTCAAAGTGCTTTAGAAATAGGAATTAACACATTGAAGTTACACTCGGATCCTGTGGCAAAGATAATGCTGCAGTCCTATCCAGAGTTCAAGGGTGTGATTTACAAAAGCACTTAAATGACTTTGTAGCACAAATTCAATTCAGTGACACTTAGAATTCTGCTGCCTAAGCCCTGTTTAGTTGAGTTGGCACTGAAATAAAGATAGCAGCAAAAGGAAGGAAGACAGAAAGACCTCTCTGAATGATCTGAATTCTGGAAAATCTGTCTCACTGTCACATTGCAAATTCCATGTGGTTCCGTTATTACAGAATCGCACGTATGGCTATAGAGAAAGTAGCTGCCTATTCAGTCTGGCAAATGAACTGGATTGCCAAAGACAATAGTTGGAAGGAGCAGTTATCAGTAGGAGGAGGATCTCAAGCCTTTCAGAACAGAAGCTGGTGTAGGTATTTATTCTTCTAGTCTGCTTTTAGCTCTTTCAGCCATCTCTGACTCAGTGTGGTGAAGCTGACTGACTGCCTCCTTTCATTGACTAGGCAGGGAACTCCAGTCCTTCACTTTGATCTGTTGAATCATTCCTAAGCTAGATACTTAACCTGGGCATGCATATATGATGTGAAAACTGCCAGAATGTATATTTTTCTCAGCAAGACTATGTTAAAAAATTGGAAAAAATAGATGGAAATCCCCAAATGAAGGTGGGATATTAGAAAAAATCTCAACTCTTCCAGAAACCATTAGCTTTATGAAAGAATCTCTGAGTGAAATACTATGGCTCATGTCATGCAAACATTAGGGTCGTATTAGAAGGACAAAATGGTCCCCTTGGCTTTAAAATGAATACAAAAATTATTTCAAGTTGCTCTCAGGTCTCTTCTATTCCTTATGTTACATGCTGGGCTATAGGGTTTAAGGAGCAGAGTGTAGCATATTCATGCTGTGTCTTGTCTCCACTGTGGTAGAGAAGTTTAAGAAAACATAAATAATCAAGAATTTATTAACCCCTTGCTCTCAGTTTTATTTTCCCTCCCCTTTATGTACTGTTGACACACACAACATTTTAATTGAATCAATTATAAGTGTGATGGGCTAGTTAATAGGATTTATATGCTTTGTATATACTTCATAAATTCTGAAGCACTATAATGCATTCCAGTTATAGATAAGCTATATGAGGAGGCTGGTGAATTGAATAATAGGAAGAATAATAGAAAAACAGTAATTTAAAAACCTATAAACTCCATTAATGTGTGCTCTTCCTTTATTAATTTGTAATAATAATGTCGTGGCTAAATCAATCATGGATATTACAACAATAGCTGACTTAAAAAATTCACTTCTAAAGAGATTTTTTTGCGATTTTATCCTAAATCCAGATACTGAGTGAATTAAGGATGGAGTCAGTCAGATGTTGTTCTGTGTTTCACCAAACTGATTTTGAGTGGAGCCAAATGAATGATAGCAGAATTTGGCCCTGAACTCTCACTTCCCATGCGAGGAAGGAGAGGGGAGAGACACTCCCCAGATTTGCCCGTCGTTTTTTCATTTGAGACTTGCGCAGAATGAGAGCCTGAGCCCAAGTACCTCTGTACCCACGGCAGCATCCATAATGCATAAGCTATTAAGTGTTGTGAAGAGTGCTCTGCTTGTTGGATAGCTGCAGAATAACATGGCTAACAGATGTTGTGCTTCTAAAGCAGTTGAACTCCTGAGTGTGTTTTTATCTTCTGATCTGCAGCGTTCTGTGGCTCCCTCACTGGTGCATACACAAGGCAGACAGATTAGCGTTAATTAGAGATAGGCTTTGCTCATTTTTTGTTGCCAGTTTCAGTTTTCGGGAAAGAAAATGTGTCTCTCCTTTGCAATTTAAAATAAAGGCGTTTTAGAGTATATGTGCAGGGGGAGGGGGATTAGGTATTAATCAGTGATGCTTATGCTTAAATTGGGTGGTCCAGGTCTGGAAGTCAACTGTCCAAGTCCCAAAGTGGATGAAGGCTGGTGGGGAGGATGAGGAGGGCAGGGCCAGGCTTGGTGCTGACTTTAGTGCAGGAGTCCCACAAGGGAAGCCAGAAGAGCCAAGGAGATGTGTCATTTTGCAGCATGGCTTCATGAGGAGAAGCATTAGCTGATTATTCCTTCTAGGACATTGCTGAGCTTTATTAAAGCATTTTGCATTGCTGCTTATAATGAGAAAGGAAAGGGAGCTCTCTCCACCTTCTGACCCCCCTCCCTTCAGCACCAATGCAAGGGAGGATTTATTGCTTCATTAGCAGCATGATCACGCTGCACAATGAGTATTAAAGTATTGGCTTACTGAGTTATTTAGGGAATGAGTCTTCCCCCAGCTATTCCTCTCTCCCACTGCCATTGCACCTCCACTTTATTTCATGCGCTTTTGCCACTTACCCATCATGATCAAAATATCACTGTTTCCCTTTTAGTAGTGATAGGACACTGGCAATAGAACAAATATTTTTGGGTTGACAGCATGTTGCAGAATTGTAATGTGGGCTGGGTAAATTGAAATCAAAGCAAAACCAGATTCCACTCATTCTTCAGATTCCCAGGCAAACTGAGACATCTTTTGCAGTTCATTGATCTTTTAGCATGGGCTTAGAGATCATTCCCAGACAAGGGATGTGAGTTCCCCGATGGTGTAGGCTATGCTCTCTGCTCCAGTTGTCCTTAATTTGCTTTTTTTCAGTCTCCACAACTCTGTATTTCCAGTTGTGAGAATATGGCAGGACCTCCACAGTGCCTGCATTTACCTATCCCCCTTTTTAATGACCCCTATACTGTGGTATTTTATCAAATGTCATAATTCACTCTATCTAGTGTCTTCCTGAATGTATCAGTGATAGAAAGGAACTTTTGCTTTTGCAAAACAGTTATCGTGGTAGGCTTGTGAGTGTTGCTTCCTTCTCTCATTAATTTCAATTACATTCTGTTAGATTTCCACAACAGCTGTCCAGCAGTGATGCTTTGTAGGCCACCATGCCTTGGTGGTTCAAATGGTGGCTATGTTTAGAAAAGCGAATTCTTATTCAGCTTGTGTGCATTGAGTCATATTTGCTTATTTTACTGACATAAACACATTTTTATTACTGCTACCATCACAGTGCCAATATACCTCCAAGCTGCAGGATGACCTGTAATCTGCTCTGTCTCATGTAGCCTCAACAACATTGTCAGCAATGCTTTAATTGTAGATGATATTTTGGCCCTGGTGCTTGGAACAGATGCAGCTTGGCCTCCATCCACAAAAAAAAAAAAAGAAAAAAAAGGGGACACTGTAGGAGGCAATTTGCTACTTGTTATTTGTTGGTTTTGTCACAAGTGATCATCTTTGATACTACCAGAGCAGCAGTCAGAGAAGTGAGGGTTCAAGTCACTTTGGTGAACCTCAGGGGTGTTCAGCAGATGCACATGCTCACTCTCTGAAGTCTCTTCAGAGGCAATGTCCTTGTTGGACTTGCTGCATGTGTATGAACCAAATATTCTGAGCTGTTTACCCATTTTCCTGGTTTTTGGGATTTTTTTTTTTTTCCCTTGGACTTGTAAGACTCCTCTGCACACAGAATTTTACTATCAAAGGGTACGATGCTTGTTTTGGCTCTGTAGTTGATACTTCTTTTGGCTGTGTATGAAGGAATGGATTTATTTTTAGCTTTCAGCCAGGCTAATTTGACAGTGCTATTGCAGTTTAACAAATTAACACTTTAATTTGTCATTCCTACTATCTCTTAGGGGAGGGGTTGTTCCAAAGGGTAAGGTAGTTGCAATGGCAGCAGGCACCACTGTCACTGGCAGCAACATTTCTTGACTCCTTTGAAACAGTGAAATCATTGGTACTGACATGTTTTTCAGGGTATGGGGACACCTGCGTTTGCAAGCACTCATGCCAGGATACTTCCTTGCTATGGAGGAAGGAGCAACCAGGGGAGTGCAGAACTTTTCTGCTGCTAATACTTGTACTGAAGACAAGTACTGTTCTTGTCTCTATTTCAGTCTTTCAGCACAGGTGACACTGTGGCTGCCTCTCCCTTTGATTTTTAGGACTTTCTTTATGCACCCAAGGCTCTACACTTAGTTGTGCCAAAGATCCTTTGATATCCCGGAAGCAAAGGGATATGCCACAATGTGTGTGCACACTGCTGAACTCTCTTGCCCCTCAAAACCTGGGGACAGAATTCAAGCATCCTGTGGGAAACATGGGGCTAGGCACTAACTATTGTGGGACTTTACCATTTTAGCAGCACAGAAGTTGGTCCTCGAGGCCAAATAATATGTTTGTCTCTAGTGTGTTGACCTGTGTCTGGTATATATCAACACCACCCTTGCTCCGAACATTAAACAGAAAACTTAAGGGCCAACACAGCTGATGCCGGTGGTCTTTATTGTGTTCCTGCACTGAGTCTTGATGGTGTCTGTCTGACATGTGTCCCCATTTCTTGTCCCTGGTGTTGTCTCTTGGTTTGGTGCTGTTTGGAAGGTCCACAAAGTCCTCTAAAATCTGTGTACACAAGTAGAAAATCCAAGAGTGAGGTTTTCCATTTGTCTCCTCCTTTTCCCCACCAAAGCTGTCTCCAAGGGGAAGGCATCCAAATCCCTCTGTATTCCCTTGAGAAATGGTGAAGATCTGATGGGATATGCTGGAGAGACTTGGTCTGGTGGTCATGGCACAGAGATGTCGAGGCCTCTTCCATGTAGGTTCAAGCTCAATTCACATGTGATTGAGCTTCTAGGTGCTCTCTGCTGCCTTGTCTGCTCCAGGGGGACAGATATGTCACTCTATGACATCACAAACGACATGAAACTTTGTAGGTTTTGTTGAATTCTGACTCCAGGTTTTATTAGGTGGGGAATTATTTATACAGTATTTTACAAAGACACATGGATTGATGGTTGAAAGGCAAACCCTTTCAACCACACTGGTCAACCCAGAGGGACATCAAGAGAGTCCCTCCCTTCAGAGAGGAATGTAAACATCTGTCTTGTTTACAGAAAGTTCATGGGAAAGGATTTTTCAAATCCAAAACATTGCAAGCAAGAAACCAGGGCTACACAGATACAAGCAGGGCCCTGGAAAGATGGTGGTCCTTAGGCTACATTTGCCTACCCCCTCATCACTTTTTAAATGTCAAAACTGTGAAAGTTGATGGGTTTGGGTCTGGTAGGGTTTGCCATGGGACAGCAGATGAGCTTGGCCTGGGCTAAGGACTGGGAGGTTCCATGGGAGCCAGTAGGATGCATATAATCAAAACACAGGAGATTATCATGCAATAATATTTTTTGTCGTTTCTGTGGATGAGAACACTTGGCTTTGATTTAGCTAGGCCAGAGCACAAGCTTATCATTAATAATCAGGAAACTCTTCTACTCTTTGTGTTTAGTTAAAAGGAAATTTTTTCTCTATTCACCACGTAACCACATCCGTTCGCGTCACAGTTTAATTTTCTGGCTATCCAAAACTTTGAGAGGTTAACACCTCAGAGCTCAGGCATTGGATGGGATAAATGCTCCATTTATAGTTTCAATCGTTGACATAGATACTCATATTAATATTTAGTGTCTAGAACAGACCTCAGAATAACTTGAACATAAAAGGATGCTGTGAGATTTTGGCAAATCAGAAAGAAAGTACCTGTTGCAGGAATGAAAACAAATCAATTTCAACACATTGTCACTGACAATGTTTATTTTATTGTCTTTGTTCCGTAACCTTGTTTCATGGATTTTCAGTTTCTGACATTTTTTCCTCACAGTGTAAATGGTATGTTGGGATTAAGGCATTAACTCTAAGACAAGGCTTTCCAGTTTCTACATTACCTCACTTGACAGTTACTATACATTAGGTTTCACATTACAGCTCTTTAATTTCCACAGTCTCCTAACTTGATCCTCTTACAGAAAAGGGTTTTCCAGAGTGTTACAGCTACATCCAGCTCCGCTTTAGTTTCTGCCTTTAACAAACATTTGACAAACTAAGGCATGAATGGTACAGGAAGAATCACTTGTTCTCTCAAATCACAATCATGTCCTTGGAACACATTAAATACAAGTTTATTTTGCAGTTAGCTAGTTCTCAGTTTGGAAAATGTTTCTGGAGTGTGTTAGGGTACTAATCTGTCAGCATGTGGTAGATTTTGTGTGACCTTTGACAAATTACAGTTTTGGATATGTAAATTTCTTTTCATTGGCACTCTATGGTGAGGATCATGATTTCTTAAATTTTTCTAGGCAGCACACCTGAGATACTTTACTTCTCACTGGATAAAGCAGGACTCAAGAGTTTTTACAGGGTCTTTAAGTGAATTGTCAAGTTTTGTGTTGGCCAGAGATCAACAGCAAACCTCTGTTTTTGATATAAGGTGAACCTGAACTGTTTCACAGCAGTTGGGGTTTGTCTGCACAGCCCAGTGCCTTTCCCCCAGTGTCTTCCCTCTCATATGTCCAGGTGAGAAGATGACATAGTTATCAGCAATGCCTCCAGGTAAGAGGCTCTTTGGCCAGTATAAAACTTTATTATTCCCTAGAGCTCTGATAAGAAAAGCAAGAAGTAGGAATGCTGTTCCTGGTGAAGGATTTTGATTTTCCTTCCTAAGCATTCAGCAGGAAGCCTGACTTTGGATTTGCAGCTCAGTTAACACCTATGTTAACTCCATTGCAAAAACTATCCTTGATTCCCCAGAAAGAAAACTATATCATCAGATCAGTTTCTTCAATAATACGAAACTACTCTTTTTTGTAAAGTTTAGCAAACTGCAATCCAGTAGTGCACTTCTATGGACAGACAAATTTATGTTCTCCTTTTTCTTTCTTCCTTTTAAGTAGCCTTAAGAGTATAGATTAATTAATTTTCTTTAATGTAGAAACAATCCACAGTAATCATTTGGTTCTTGTAATTTTTGTGCCCTTTCCCAAGTTGTTCCCTCATCACTAAAATGTAAGTTCATTTGCCTCTATCAATTACTTCTTTTTCTTGTACTGTCAGATTAATTCTGAAATATTTCCATTGTAGGAGGTATTTAAACCTTCCTTCTTTAGATCCATACCAGATGATCAGGGGAATTTGATTACAGTGGGAGGTTGACTTTTGATTCATGTTTCTTCTTTTTACGATGAGGGAAGAAAGTTCAGGTCATCTTTCAACTACACAGAATACTAGTCAAAAACAATATGATAATCTTGGCTCCAGTGGTCTTCATCTCACCAGGAACTTAATTCTCTTTATCCACGTGTAATTTCTATTTAAAATATGAAATAAAACAGTGCAATTAAAAAAAATTACAACTGTTCACACAGAATGCAGAGACAATTATGTTGAAGAGTCTGTAGGGACATAAATCTTCTGCCAGTACAGCAAAAATAAAATGTGTCCATAGTTCCCACTAAGAAAGGAGAATGAAAAGTGAGACAGCAAAATGGGCAGAGGACATAGCACTATTTTGATGTGAGATTTTTAGAAGATGCTTAAAAATTCTAGTTGGGTTATCAGTATGGAAGCCAAGAATTTTTTGTCCTGAAAAATGTAGATTAAAGCATTGTCAAAGGTAGATTGCTTCTCTCTAAGCACTCAGGAAGCAGAGCTGGACAGCACTGCAGGGAGTTCTGCATGTAGAAATGGTCAAAAGGCAAACAAAAGACTTGCTGCAGTAGCTTTCTTACTGTCCCTGGAACTTGGATTTTTTTTTTCTCAAACTGGATTGAAGATTTTGGGTTTTGCATTTTAATGAAACTGAAGTTGTTTTAAAGGACAATCAGTTCATGCAGGTAATAACTATACTGATTCTTTTAATCTGCCTTTATTTTCTTCAATACATCAAGAAAACAAGTAATAGATACCTGAAAAGATGACTGACTTCTGCCTCTGAATTTCTATGCATTTCAAAAATAATTTGTTTTTTGTTAATTTTAATGGTGTATGATTCCATATAACCAAGACATGATAACAGTAAAAAATACAAATTAGTTTTTCAGAATTACATTTCTATATTCATTTTAGTTATGGTACAATTCAGAAGAGGAGAGCTGGGATGATGTTTCTCTTTGGTTTCTGTCTGGCTTACCAGTTTGGCTTACCAATTTGGACCTGCTGGCTTACCAATATGAATTGAATGTCTGCCTTCATAGAAAGGGCCAGAAGACTGTTGGGGTTGCTGGAATGCAGTATCAGATGTTGTCAGATGAAGGGACATTTTCCTAATTTCCATCTGTTGACACAGGAGAATGGCCAAAGCAGCGTGGCCAGCAAGGCAGGGGAGGGGATTCTGCCCCTCTGCTCCCCTCTCCTGAGACCCCACCTGGAGCAGTGCATCCAGCTCTGGGGCTCCCAGCATGAGAAGAATATGGATCTGCTGGGGCAAGTCCAGAGGAGGCCCACCAAGATGACCAGAGGACCGGAGCATTTCTCCTAGGAAGATGGACTCAGAGAGCTGGGGTTGTCCAGCCTGGAGAAGAGGAGGCTTTGGAGAGATCTTAGAGAACCTTTTGGTACCTTAAGGGGCCTGGAGAGACACTTTTTACAGGGGCATGTGGTGATAGGTTGAGGGGAAATGGCATTAGACTGAAAGAGGGTAGGTTTAGATTAGATATTAGAGAGAAATTCTTTACAGTGAAGGTGGTGAGGCTTGGAACAGGTTACCCAGACAAGTTGTGGATGCCCCATTCATGAAGTGTTCAAGGTCAGGTCGGACGGGGCTTTGGGCAACCTGGGCTAGTGGAAGCTGTCCCTGCCCATGACAGGAGAGTTGGAACCAGGTGATATTTAAGGTCCCTTCCCACTCAAACCATGCTGTGATTTTATGACACTAGAGTAGTTACCTGTTAAATAGGATTTCTTTTATTTTCCATTTTCAGGATTTTTGGACAATATTTCAGTGCTATAAGAGTGGCTGGCCTTACATTGCCAGTGTGGGGCATAGCAAGTGCCGCCCATGTTCAGCAAAGCAGTTAAGTGCATGCTTAAGTTAAAATACATGAGTAAAATATGTGCTTCACTGCTTTATAAAAAGTTATGGCTGTCTTAATCTTGGCCAGTAAAGACTAGTTTTCTGACATCTGGGCAAGCTGCAAAGGCCTGTTCAGCTGGGAATTGCCATCTCTCCTTTCTGCTGCAATTCAGAGGTGTCTGCAAGAGGTCAAGGTAGCTGAGGGACTGCAGATTGCAGCTGTCCTAGCAATGCCTGCATTTTCTCCATTATACCTGGCACAAACAATCAAATAAATGCAAACAAGAGAAGCAAAATAAATCAGACAGAAGCCTCAGAGTTAAATGAAGAACCTTTGTTTCCCATTTAAAATGGCTGGAAGCCGTAGTCTGTATGCCAGACCTTGGATCTCTTGAAAATTACTTATTCCCAGCATAATTTGCCACCTACATTAGACTGAATGAAAATCCATCAGCAAAAAGCTTCCAGATAGAGACTCTGCAACACTTGGATTTAGTTCCAAATTTCAAAGGTCATTTAGAAAATCCAGGTCAGGATACAGAGTTGAATTTCAAATGTCCCTGAAGTTCATGTTTGTTCAGACCTAAGCCTCAAGATCTGAACCAACATGATAATGCAGATTTAAAACCTGAGCTTGTAGGTTTATGCAGAATCATTTATACAAACCCTTGGTTACTTTTTTCTCTATGGTATTATTTTCCACACACAAGGGCATGTAAAATAACTACTTAATAATTATGAACTGCTGAAACCCCTCATTATGCATTGAAAATGTGTGAGTGCGAATTCCCTAAATGATGTGGAAGTTGGACTGTTGGGAACATTCAGCTTGTACATTACCAAAGTGTAGGCTACTCTCTAGTACATTTGTCTGAAATACAAGACAATTTCATCTCGGCTTGGATGAGACGCAGAAGCGTAGGCTCTGTGGAATATGAAGTGGGCTTGGTGGAGCAGAGGGAAATTCATGTTATGTTCAATGTGCCTAGTAAATAATGAGATATTAAATTATAATGTGTTCCAGGAGTCTTCAACTGTATTTTCTCTTTAATCATTTCATTACTCAGAGTCCTTTGTTTCTGACTTGTGTCTTTCATTAGTTTTTTCAGACTCGAGTATGTGTTTTGGGAGCTCTGGGTCCCTGTGGCAGCTTTGCTGTATTGATCCTTCCAGTGAGAAGGAGATTTGTCCGTAGCAGAATCACTTTTTGTTTCCTGAGCTACAGATTTCTGCTATGGGCATGGGCTCTTGGGCCAGCCCATGAAGACAGGCTTCACCCACAGCAGCCAGCATGCATATCCAAAGCTCCCTTGGACCGTATCCCACTTCCATGGCCCCGTGTTCTGAGTGAGCAGATGTGAGGCCTCTTACAGAGAGACTGGCAGCAGAAGTGACCTAGTGTGACTGCAGGGGTGGGAGCAATGGAAAGGACTCTTGCAGCCTTACATGAGCAAGCAGTATCCTCCTCTCTGTTCCTGTCCCTTGGCATCACTGGCTGAGCATTGGACCAGCAAAGCAGGAATGGTGCTTTCAAACAGATGGGCCTGAGCACAGTCTGAGCCAGGGGAAGCATATATGTGAATCACTTGTGGGTGTTAAGGGCAGGATTCCCACTCAATATTCTCAGCATTGTAGCAGGTATTAAGGTCCAAACATTCAAACAGTGGAAGGGACTTGGGCCTATTAAAAATGCATGCTGGATAACTAAATTCCTCTAAGTTGGAAGGGGAAGGAAGTTTCTGCAGGTAGGCTCACCAAGCAGCAGAAGATTTAGGGATGTGCACTCTGGTTTGTACCAGTGAGTTAAAGAAGCCCTGGCGTGTGAATTTGCAACCAAATTTGCCACAGGAAAGTAAATAGGCTTCTAATGCATGGTCTTAGCGAAATCCAGTAACAGATTTTTCAGGTATTTTCCTTTGATTACCAGGTGCTAAAGTGTCTATTATGGGAAAGTAAAGAAAGTGCTTTAATTATGTTTCCACAAAAAGGTCCTGATTTCTTGGACTGAAGCCTCAGGGAGCATTACAGTGTGGCGATTGCTATGGGCTGGTGTACTGGTCGTTTTGTTGGACCTTTTGCTGTTCAGAGGACTGAGCCTCAAGGTGTTTGATCCCTGGTCACTCATAACTTTCTTAAGTTTCTTTGAAAATCTCCTCTTTAATGTTTTCAGTAAAATAAAACCTGTTGACACAGGCTATGTTTATGGTACCAGTCTGCAAGAGCCCTCCTTTCTCTGCTTTACAGTCTGAGCACACAAAGAATTTATCCAAATATGGTGCTTACTGAGTAACCTGCCAGATTATTTGTGAGAACATTTACTGGGAGGCACAGTTATTTCACTTCCATGCACATACTGCTTTTATTTTTCTTAATGTGATGCATGGACCAGCATACAGGTATAGTAGTCAAGGCCACAACTTGAACACTTTAATCAAGTGTAAATAAAAAGCCAGAAAATCTTTGCAGTCTTGTATTTTAGTGTGGGTCCAGGGTTGCCTCCAAATAAACTTTGATAACAGCAGTGAGAATGCAGTAAGGTTGCAGAGATCCCTCTCCAAAACTGGAAATTTTGGTCCATATGCTGGCTGAATGCTGTGACGCACAGTGATGTTGTCTTTAACATTAACATAGGCACACATACGTGGTTGTTAGGAAATGTGCCATAGAAGGCACTCAGAAAACTGTAACTGTGCTTATGACTTATGTAGGATCAATAAAGTTCATTGTTGTGCAGTCCAAATGGCTCCGTTTGGTGCAGCTCTCTTTACAGCAGCTTTGAACAATAAAGCCCTTGTTGGAGGGTTCTGAGAAACAATAATGAATTTTCAAAGATGCTCATATTTAGTTTTATATGTATATATATACATATATATATACACACACACTTATATACATATATGTACACATACATATATATCCACAAATAAATAAATAAATAAATGGAAACATTTAATAAATAATAGAAAGCCAGCACAGGAAATTTTAAATGTGTTTTAATTTGGTTACTGTAATGCAGGGTGTTGTCAAATAAATATGCACTTTTATTTTAGGAGCTCTGTATTTCTTTGCTTTGGAAAAAAAATGCAGTACTGATCTGAAAATTAACTTGACACTTGAAAATATAACCTAGAACTAGCAAAAGGAGTAAAAGAAAATGTGTTGGCCTGCCAACCTCTTAGCTTAGTATCTGACTCAAAGATGCCCTACATTTAAAACATTTATTTTTTTAAAATGCAGACTCATGGATTTATTTATTACTATTTCCATGTCTTCCTCCACATTTTGATCCTTTTGTGAACAACTCCTGACTGTGCTCTTGTGTACTATAAGCTGGCTTGAATCTTTTATAAAAAGTGTCCTTTAAACCTAATTGTATGGAGTTATCTGGGAGCACTGATGCCTTCAGAGAGGTAGTGGTCTCAATCTTTTAGGGGTAAAGACTCCTCTGTTTGGCAGAGGTTCTTTACTGGGTTTGTTGTTCCTTCTGCACCCCAAATCTGCAAGCTGGTGTCAGACAGTGTGTGCCGTGGTCATCCTGGGTAGATTGCTTGTATTATCCAGATTCGGTGTCCTGCTTGCATGGCCCTGAATCTTCTGCAGAGAGCAGAGAGGGAATTTCCCAAAGAACTGCAGTTGATGGATGAGCTGGACAAGTGTCAGTACCTTTTCCTTGGCACATCAAATGCAGCATATGCTGGGTGGTGAGTTCTATGAGGTGGTGTTACAGTCACTCTTGCCCGCAGTTCAGTTGTCTGGATGACAAATTCTCTCTGAACACTTCATGCTGTAATACTCTATCCCTTTTCAGTATGGCAGGAAGTCAAATCTGTATGTGCTTACATCTAACTTCAAATGAATACAAATAATAGGTGAATATTTTCATTTGATAGTCTGTTCAGTGAAAGAATCAGTCAATTGATTAACCTATTATTCAGTCTGTTATTCAGGATTGTATCACCGTGAAGTCACAATTGTTTAGGGAACGTTGATTAATTTTAAATCTGTTCTTGGCTTTAGGCCATCAATAAACTATATAAAAAGAAGCAATTAGTCACTTTACCTCTTAAGAATTTTTATTTAAGTTCACACGAAGATCTATTTCTGTTTTGAAAATAATATAGATATGTGCCACTGTGTTTGTCTCTCTTAGGTCTATTATTTCATGTACTGTTTTTATTCAATTTGATAAAATTGCTGAAAGCTGTGAATACTCAGCACTTTCCCAAACTGGGCTACTTCAGTTTCATTGCCTAAGTTTGCATTCATGCATTTGCTTTAGGTCGAAATGTTTTGATATGCTGGGCAGTGGTTTCTGGCAGGAATGTTAATCTTTGCCAATGCCACCACTGAGACTTCAGTCTTTGAGGGCTACCTCTTGCGGTAATGAAAGAGCCTGTGTTTCAATGATCCTATAATCTCTGCTGGCTGGAGTTTTAACTCCTGGTAGGGCCACTTAAGTCTAACAGGTCAAAGAGGCCAGATGAAATGAATTTCACTGTTTTGCTAGACTGGCAGGTGATTGATAGTTCCATAACTTGTATTCATTAGCAAAATAAAGTCAAGGATCAAAAGCATGCTAAGGTAGTCACACAAGCAAGGTAATGCACTTGGCAATTTTTGCAAGTCTTTCCATAAGGCATTGGGAAACCCAGGTCTCTACAACAGACTTTTCTGAAGGTAAGCATGTACAAGAATTTCTCGAGCAATTCGAACAATAGTTGCAGTAATGAAAGTTGATAGCGGCAATGAAAGAAATGGACAAACGCAAGCCCTAAATCCTTGTAGCGCACAAACATCACTGCTGACAAAAAGCATTTTAAAAATGAGGAAATCTGTAATAAATCCAAGGCTGCAAGATAGTTACTATTCAGTGAGCATAACGTTAATGCAGAAACAGCGGCATCCCTCATAGGCTAAGAGCCAGTTATGACTGTGGAGTTGCTCATCAGCATGCTCCGACTGACAACATTGCTATTGCAGGATCTCTGCAATAATGGCAATAACAAAAGTTGAGGCGGTCAAAATATATATTAAAAAAATTAGTGCCCATTGTCAGAGTTTAGAGTGGGTGGAAATCATTGTTAAATCTGGCTGTCTACAAGTCATAGAATCATCCAAATAGTGTCACCAGAGATTGCTTCAATTGCTTTAACTTCTACCAAAATGAAATTTGGGTCAACTCTTGAAGACATGAACTGGTATAGATGAGCTGATACTAGGTGGTTTTTTGTTTGATAAGAAAAAAATTAATAAAAAAAGCTTTTTTTTATGTTGATAAACATAACCTTTTATTATATTGATGGAAAAACGTGAGAATGAGGCTGTGGGATGTTTTAACTTTTTTTCTCAGTGGCAGGAAATTTGCTCAGCTCCTCCTGAAACTGGTCTAACTGCAGTTGAAATATGGTTTTTGGTAGATGGGCTTAAGAGTAGACAGACTGAATAGACCCCAGAGGAGAGTAACAGGAAAAGAGGATTAGAAAACGTGCTTATGGAAATCAGGTGAAGGAACTGATTTGTCTAATTTAGCAAAAAGAGGCCTGAGGGGAAACTTCATCTTCCAAAACATATATGAATGATGGGAAGGAACAGTGAGCAATTGTTGTGCCACTGGGACACTCATTCAGGGCTCCTCATTAGAGGTTTTAAAAATAGTAGTTAAAGGAAACTCTGCCAGGGATAGTCTAGAACTGCTTGATCCCAGCTTATAATGCAAAGAATGGGGCCAAAATCGCCGTGCAATTCTTTTCCAAGCCTTCTTTTTTACAATCTTAAAAAGCATAAGGAAAAAGCTGTTCAAGACACAAACCCCACATTTCAGGCTGTACCAGTGAAAGGAGTCTACGTGTGTTGAGGCTCAGGCCCTGCATAAGCCAGCCCTGATGTGCCATTGTATTCTTTGAATGACCATATATAGATGCTGCAAGAGCTGTTAGTGATTTCCAGAAAAGTGTCTCTGAAGTCTGCATAACTGAGTAACAGTAAGGAAATAAGAAAAGTATTAACTGCTCAGAAATACCTTTCAAAAAGGGATAGCAAAAAGTTTTAAGGACAGTGTAGTACGAGGAAACATGAGTAGAAATGAAGGGAACAACATGGATAGTCTAATCAAGAAGGTCAAAGAGTTGGTTAAGATGCAGTAAAGGATTCTACCAGGTCAACTATTAATGCTTTAAGACTTTGACTGTTCAGAAATTACTATTACTGCACTTGCTTTGCAGGTACAGTAGAAAGATATTATAAACATTCAGTAACTTGAGAAAACTTCAGATGAACTCATATAACCAGGAAAATGTTTGTGAGAACAAGATGGCTGCTAAATTAATGAACTCTTCTGCAAAGCAGGGAAATAGGAAAAAATCACACAGAATAATGGGGAATGCAGCATTATAACCAAAATATCAAAGAACAGAGATATAAAAAGTGATAGCAATTAACAAAGTAAGCAACTATGACTGGTACACCTCTTCTGTTGTGAAGAGGCAAACTCTTCCACATTGATATATAAACCAAATTGAAAGAAATGGGAGTGCTGCAGCCTGGACTTTGACATGGAAAATTAACCTGTCAACTCATTTTTCACACAAGGTTTAATCATTCAAGAGAACATCAAATGGCTTCAAAAAAACCTTCATACTTTTTCTGAAATCACAGATTTCTTTACAGATTACTCTGAAACATCTTGATGTGTCACAGTGTACGTGTAAAAATAGTTTTATTGAGGTGCAGCATGCACAGCTAGATCAATGTAATCTTGAGCAAATGTTTTGATAATAGATAAATGTCAAGCATTGTTGCATTATCTCACCTCTGGCATTTGACTGGCCATTAAAAGAAAAGGTAGGTGGATACAGCACAAGCACCATATCACTCAGAAGCTGTACACTGGAATCAGATTTTTCTGGTTGCAGAAGTCCTTGAAAAAAAAAAAATATCCCCCCCCCACATTCAAGACATCTTAGCATTGTAAATATGAGCTGGTTATCCATGAGGTGTGAGTAAACAACAGATATTGCAGCAAGAACCCCTCAGGTCCCAGCTCACGTGTTATTTTAGGAGGCCGAGCATACAAATGTTAATGCACCTCCTTTGCAATAGATTATGGGTCAGTACAGATGTATAAAAGGATCTGCTGTCAAATAGTCAAAATGTGTCTCCACTTGAAAGACAATTGATTTTCAAGGGTCTGCAACTGGAAGGCTAACTGACAAATCTTCAGCTCCGAAGTTACTTCTGATACATAGAGTGTCTTAAAAAGAAGAGGCATTAAGTGGAATTAATTTTAACAAATACTAGAATTCATCAGAGTTTTCAGATAATTATGCTTTATCATTAATGCTATTCAGCAAGGAAAATGGGAAATATTTGCTGGAGTTGTGAATCAAAGCAGAGCATCAACTCTGACAGCTCTGCCATGGGGCACTTGGAGGAGCACAAGAAAAAGGCCCACAGAAAGAATGTTTCTAATTGAACTTTATGTAGTGTGGTAAATAGTGCAATATTTAACAATTCTGGGAATATGTAGAAAGCTGTCCAAATTAAAAAAAAAAAACAACAAAACCCAAACCTGTCAAGGCCTTATTCTGGCCTGAAGCTACTTTTGAGTGATACAAGAAAGAATCACGCAGGGGTTTTAGAATCTCTTGTGTTTCTGTAGTCCTTGCAGCTGTAAGAGGTTTGTGTGTGGAATGGAAGTATTTCATCACTGAGTAATGTATTACAGAGGGTAACTAGCTGTTACTAGTTCATTTAAGAAAATGCATTCAAGAGGCACTGTGTACCAAAATTGCAAGAATAAATATATTGTATTGTAAAAAAAAGACATTAATAATTGCTTCCTGGAGATGAGCATTATAGATTTCAATTTGTAGCTACAAAGCAATGACATTTTCAGTGCACTCAAGATTGTACATTGTCTATTAAGTGAATTGAAGACTTTGAAAATGGATATGGGTGTTCAATTTTTATCTCCACACAACGCTTGAAGAGTTAGGTAAAACCACTTGCTTTGACATGACTCCTGAAGGAAAATGCTGATCCAAAGTGGTTACTTACAAGCAAAACAAAAGTCACACACATTCCCCTAAGTTGCTCAAATGTGTTCAGCACAGTCTTTCTATAAGCTAGCAGAATTGCTCAAATACTTGTAAAAAGGAGCAGAAAACTGAGCAGAAGCTTTAAATCAGTACATCTGGGCAATCACAGACTCCCTTATCACTTCCAAAAATGACTTGCTTGGAGTAAATTGAAGAGCTTTGATAGTTCAGATAGCTGTACAATTCACATGTTCAGAGTGGTGATCACCTTCAAATTTAAGCACTTAATTTAAGAGCTTCAGTAATTTTAAATTGCTGTGTTTCACTGAGTGGCAGGCAGAGACTCAAGTGCTACAGTATTTTAAAAAAACTTTGGGTGTTCTGCTTAATATTTTTCTTCCAGGGAATCCAGAGAGGATGTCTATAGTCAAGCATGGAAAATGGAACAGATTTCAAGATTACTGTAGAAAAGAAAGAGACTTCATGCTTTTTAAAAATCAGACCAGAGGAGGTGTTCTCTGGGGAGTGTACAGCTCCTAAGCCCGCGCTTGCCCTTTTCTGTGAACTGTTTGACCAACGTCCTTGTGTGGGCTGCGGCACAAGGTAGAGAGAGAGGTAATGACGTTTACATGGGCATCAAGAGAATTCTTCTATTTGCTCTCCTGAAAGAGCCTGCCCAGGCTGGGTTTGTTTCCATTAGGCATTTCAGCTTAACACTACTTCCCCAGAAGCAGATAGGAATGAGACTTTACTGCTATTTGAACACTTCCCCACTTGTGGATTCAGATATTCTCTACCTAGCTGCGGGTTTCTTCATTTGTTATTTTGATTTTACTAGGCTTCAGTTTGATGTCACGATAAATCCTGACTGTGTGCTTTTAACTAGCCTGGTACAACATTTACTGATTGAATACTTGGCTGAAGACTGGGCTGAACACTCTAAGTGGTTGCCATGAACTTTGTCTCAGCACCTAGGAGAGGTGCAGATCATACCGCAAGAACCCTCACAGCCCCATACCTCTATCAGGGTCCAGACGTGGGGAGCAGGATTTTTGAGTGTTGTGGGAAAGTCAGACTTCAGAGATGGTTATTCAGGCCTGCCTGGGAGGAGCAGGAAGGCAGCACTGCAGCCTCCTGCAGTCTGGCTCACAACATTCAGGCTGGAAGGGAACAGGGCAGGGAGCCACAAACTACAGCCTCCAGAAAACTCGCAAATGAAATGTCAAGAATTGAATATTACCCAAAGAGCCTTGGAGACATTCATTGGAGCTGATACCTTGTGACCTCTCATTTAGTGGGACAAGACTAAAATTAGGCTCCTGTGAGGTAAATGTAAAGAGTATCTTTCACTTCCAGAAAATTAGAATCCAGCTCAAAGACATTTTATTATTCAGGGTGCCACTTTAAATGCTAATCACTATTTGCAGGTTCATTGCAGCTTCAGACTGACTTCTTCAAAGGAATGAAGGGGTGTTTCATGTTCATCTACTAGTGAAATTTGAAAATCCCACCTCCAAGGTACAACGGGCACAGGCCAAATTGAATGAATTCATCAGCTGTTATTTGGGACAGAGTTAGGTTTTTTCTTGTTTTTATTTAAGAAAAAAAGAGTAGTCTTTGCCTTGTCTCTGAATTTACTCTGGCTTCCTCTAATTTTTCAAAATGAATGTCTATCCTACTACAAATTTTCATTTCTTGTGTTCTTTCTCTGTTAATAAACTTGCATGTGTTCATTTACCTGTTCAATTCTTTTTACTGAAAGTTGCTGTCTGTAGAAGAGTTCTTACTGCTCCAGTTATTTACTTTATGAGTGCTGGAAGGACTCAGTAAGCTGTGATTACAGATTGTCACTGAATGGACTAAATTGTGTGAGGATATGATATTAACTTTCATGAGTGGTATCAGACAGTAATGTCACACTTCACTTTTGATGCCACCTCTGTAATACTGAAGGACAGTGGGCTTACATGACTAGCCCTCTCACTAGCCTGGACCTGAAAGAAATGGAAAGACTTTCATGTGAGAAAAGACCAGTATTTTTATACAAAGGAAGCTTATACTACATTCCACAAAAATTATTTCTTAGATCTTTTTTTCAAGTCCATTAGTCTTGCCTTTTACAAGAAATATGCTGCAGTTATCTTGTCCAGCAGCCTTTTAATTTTAGGATCCTTGTTTGAGTTTTTCAATGAGTCACATCAGGTGCACAGCTGTCAGGTCAGAATTGTACCTCTGTATACCCACAACTGGAAGGAATACTTGGGGTTTTCCCAGGAATGTGATTTTGTCAAGGAAACTGCACTCCTTACCAGTAAAATTGTGAACATTTTCGTTTTTCTCATGGGAAAAAAGTAGAATAAAATTAATTCCAAAGCTGAAAATGTTGAATGGCATTCCCAGACTCACCAGTGGCTTATATAATGGGATCTGTCACTTCAGAAAATTCATAACCCAATCTCTCTGCATAGTACAGGCAGCCTTATGATTTAACGGCCTAAGAAAATTCAAGAATGCCAATGTGGACACCCCTGTGTTTCACTGCAGGAAAGAATTACAGCACAGTTCTTAGGAATTCTATTGTACAAGAACTAGCAATAGCATAAAAAATACTGGTATTCAACTAATATGCCTTTCTTTTACATATGTCTCAATTGAATGAAGGAAAAATACCCAAACAAAGCTGTACTGTATTTTGATTATTAAAAAATCATGGCTATGTTTGCCATTGAAGTAATTTCCATTGAAATAGTTTTAGTAAGCGTATACTACAAAAGCACAGAAAATACTATTCCTATAAATAAAGATAGCAGCATGAGAGGTGGCTGAGTCAGTGTGAAGAATAACAGGGCTTTACTGGCAAAAGGGTGATATTTTGAATACTCATAATTTATTTACTCTGTCTTAAAATTTCAGCCCATCAATTATACATGAAACTGAATACCATAGCATAGGAGGGGGCTAAAAGGCAAGTATTCATTTCCAGCTCTAACATCTCAGTCTTTAACAAGACCTACTCCTTAGCATACTGGTAAGACAGATGGATAAGTGTTGGTAGATATGAGATTTATAGTTTGGCATTATTTAACTGCTCCATAATTTGCTTGTACTAGCACCCTCAAGACACATTTTTTCAGAAAGTCTGATTTTTCTGCATTTGTTCTAGTAATGGTATACTGAGAGTTGTTAAGGAAATTAAAGTCTCATTTCAGGCCCCAGTTAAACAAGCGTTTAAGCAATTCTTAACTCAAAGTACATCTTAAACCAAATCCTATTTAACAAAGGGGGAAAAAAACCCCCACAAGTCTTCAGAGAGACTTCCTCACATGATTAAAGTTAGGAGCATGGGGTGAACTTAGAAATGCTGCCTGTTTCAGAGACTGAAGAGACTGTCTGTGGAAAGGGACGTGACGGATGAAATTACCTGTTGTCCAGAAAGCCTGTATGAGGTGGTGAAGGAGGAAGGAAACTTGATTCAAATTTTGGATCAGAATATGGAATGAATTGAACTTATCATGCTTTAAGACAAGATTAAAAAGAAAAAAAAAATAAAGAAAAAATAGATGTTTTGCAAGAAAAACAGCAATCTTGCAGTCACAAACTTATTGCGCAGTTAGGCATGTTCTCCTGAGACATCATGACATTGGAGGCTTTGTTGAAAAGCTAGAAAAAAAGACCTTTCTGATGAATGGAGACATTTCTATCAAACTGGCAGCTAAATCCCTCATGTTTTCCTGTTTTTAGGACCATCTTTTAGTAGCATTGTCTCTGCTCCCTGTTCTGGAAAACTTTAGGGGGCTATATTGAGAGTTAATGGCTGTTTTGTCGAGTACTGTTCCAGGTCTTGGTAAAGGTCTTGAAAAATGTGGATAGATAAGTATTAGGTTTGGTATTGTGGAGCGTAATATGTATTTCTAGGTCTCCTCAGAAGATTCTATGATACAGCTTTCAGTTTGCAGTTCAGAGTAAAACACCAATAAAAAATATTTATGTCCACCTCACCTCCCCAGAAAACTGGAAGCTGTTATTTACAGTCATTAATCCAAATACAGTTACTTACTTCATACAGGTAGTTTTCCTTATGAAAATTCTATGATATTCACCAGGAAAATGCCCAGTAGCCTTGTGTTTTGTCACCTGGTGTGATGTAAGATAAAAATCGACAATTTCACCTGTGAAGACACTCAGATGACAAATAGTGAGGAAAAGAAAAAATTACTTTCTGTCTAAGTAAGCTGTTTTCTAGTTGTTCATGAATGAAATTAAAAATAGCCATCAAGTATAAAACACCAATCATGATGAAAAGGATGTTTTTCCTCTCACTAGTTTGGATCATTAGGGAGATCAAAACCTATCTAAACTCCAAGTTTTGTTAGAGGAAAAAAGGCAACTTTATTATGCTCAATGAAAATTCTCATGTGACAGAAATTAAGTGCTGCAAAATATGTTGTTTTTCCATATGACACCAAAAAACATGACATAGGGAAAATTCAGATTCAATATATTTCTTAATTAATTATGTCTCTTTATTTCAGCATATGACTTAAAGCTATAGCAGCCTTACAGAAATGGTATAAATGGGTCTGTTGTGAATCTAAACACATACACATTAATATGTAGCTAATGACAAAAAATGCTTTTCTTTATGTGATAGCAAATTGTTATATTAAGCCGAAGAGAGTTAATATGCTAATATTGCACTGCACAGTTAATTTCACCACATTCTTTATTTTAACTTCAAGATACTTAGAACTACTTCTGTGTACCTTTTATTAGGTTTGTCTGAAGAGGGCAGCCTTTCCTAATACACTTGGAATTTTCTTAATTTGACAAGGTTACTGTACGCTGAACAAATTGACAAAGGACAGGCTCACGATCTGAAGTTTGCCTCTTATTATTGCCTGTGTTTTCACTGAAGTTTCTCTCCATGTATATTTATCAACCAACTACAAAGAATATTATTATTTTAAATATTTGACCCCTCTGGTAAAATGCAGTCCAATTTCACTTACTCTCAATGCTGAATGAAGGAAGATTTTCTGTGATAATTTCTAGAAAGAAATTTAAAGAGAATATTATTAGGAAATTTCTGGAAATATGGGTGTTGTTTATTTTTTCTGAAGTCTAGAAATAAGTGTTATTCACATTCATTTTTAAATGCTAAGATTGCCCGTGAATAGAGCAAGAAAAAAAAAAATCTGTCCTTTTGTGCTGACAGTCCTCCTAATCTTTTATGATTTTCATGCTGAACTCCTCTCCAGGCTTCAAAAAAAAGCATTAGCCTGAAAGTAGACAATGATGTTACATTTTCTTTTATTTTATAGTTTAATCATAAGGAAACATTAGGAAAAAAAAATCTTACAGCAAATTCACGCATTGCCATGTTACCAGGAAAGATGAATGGCTACTCTGCATTTAGCAATTAGTGTGATAGATTTAAAAGCTCTTAGAAGAATTTATTTCTCTGGTGTGCCTCGATCACGGAGCAGGGAGAGGCATTTGAAGAAGCTGGGATGATAGATTTTTGCAGTTATTGCTGCTCTAGCCACTATGTCGCATCTCTCCCCTTGCGGTGGCAGCCGGGTTTGAATGCCTGTCTCACCTTCTGTGGTGCTGAGGTTTAGATTGCACGACAGGTCTAGGGGAGAAAGAATGCTGGCTAACACAGGGAGTGAGCACGGGGGTTTGGAACAGGGAGAACCTGGAAGCTGCCGCTGGTAGAAGAGGAAGGTAGGGGGAGACAGTAGGTGTAGGATTTCACAGCGTTTACATAAAGAAGCATCCTGTTTGCAAAAGGGTTTCACCTGGATGTTTAGAATCCCTATAAAATCCACGTTCAACACGTTACTTGGGCAGTAAGAGTGGTGGTGTGAATACTGGGCAGAACAGTCAGCTGAGTAATTCTCTTCTAGAAATGTCTACAGCAAAATGAGATCACTTTATGTACCCAGGAGCTCAGTGAGTTTGCTGTGGTGGTTGTCAGCTAGCAAACCTTGTATCACATCCCGGTCACAGCAGCTGTCACCCATGCCAGGTACATTGTGCTTGCAATGGCTACAGCTAAACTGCAGTAGTGTCACCCCTTCCATTTGTCAGCTTTTCTCAGCTGATGATTAGGCAATACCAGTGCCAATCTAGTCAAGAGATCTCTTTTTTTAATTTGGTGACTTTTTAGGATCTTTTGTACAAATAATTTTTTCCTTCTGTCATTAGGTTCAAAGTAGCAAATAATTGAATTTATTATTCCTGCAAACAGCTGCCAGCTGTTTAGTCTACCAAACTCTTTGCAACCCCATTGCCTGACAGAAAGCTTGCTCAAAATCTTTTCTTTACAAGGCTATTTATCTGATTTTACAATCCTTAAACACTGTTCATGTGTACTGATCCAAACCCACCATTTTTTCCTGACCTTGTCTTTCCTGCAGCAGCTGCTTATTCAAAAGTCAAGGCAGATTGCTTCAGTTCCTTTCAACCAGTGACTGGACTGATCTGAAATGTGTGGGGCTTCTTCATCTTCCCACCTCAGCCCTGGATTGCTATGAAACAGAGCAGAAATTGCTTTGTCTCCCTACTTGAAAAGTATCCAATTTCCTACATAACAAACAGTTGCATACTTGTGTTATGATGTTCCAAGCTGTCAGGTACTCTCCTTACAGGCCAAGGACCCACTAGATAATTCCTAAATCCTCTAAGAAATTACACCTTAATTTTCTTTATATCAGCATTTTTCCTGGAGACAACACCTAACTAAAACTGATTGCTTGTTTTCATTTTTTGTGACTAATCTTGGGAGGGAACCCTTTGCCAGACACCAATATTTGCCATCACTCACTGTTTTCTGTGTTTAAAGAGCATGTGTCTGTAAAAGGTATGAAAGCTGGATTTTTGAGGTTGAAATGGGAAGAAATATAAAACAACTCCTCCATTTCCAACACATCCTTATTTTGAAATTGGAAATGTGACTTTCTCTTTCTGCTCTTAGGAAATATTATCAAAATTAGGTTGTAAAAAATTTGACTAAGCTTATTGCATCCAAGTCTTAACAATTTAGCAGAATTTGCCAGCATTTTTCCTGAACGTCTAATTGCCTTTTGAATGCTTTAAAATTTTGATTCCTCTGAGAATGACTCCTCTATCTAGAAAATAACCACTTGTTGTTCACTTTTATCTCTCACCATTAAAGAGATCATTATAGTACCTCCTCCACCTTTCTATGATTGCATTGTTTGCAAATAAGGATTTTTATTTTTGTGCTTTACTGAACCTTCATGATTCATGCCCTTGCCTCCCAGTACTGAAACACATGTAAAATATTCTGATTATTACATCTACTGTATGCCATATTTTACTTTAATTTCCGCACTGTTGTCTTTTGCATTGTCTTATCAAGGCTATTCTGTGTTTTGGCTTTATTATAATCTTCAATGTAAGCATAAATCTGAATTCTTATTTTCTTTGGTGAACATTAATAAAAAGGGAAAGGTCTCCCCACACCTTTATGAGAGCATCCATTGTCTTTATATTTGCATTTGTTCTTCTAATGTTTTTTACTCTCTGAAGTGCATGTCTGATGGTTTCCTACTCAGTATCAGTTTTCAATGTGGTCACTTTGTTATCTTTTAATACCTCAGGCCCAATATTGCTCAAAGATTCTGGGTCACTTTTCATATTTCTTGTCTGCTATTATAATTTAACAGATAATCTTTCTCAGAATAGCTGCTCAAAGAGAACAGCTCTCATTACAATCAATTAATTTTACATTCTTGGTGTTATTTCTTTATCTGAAATCAACATAGACTTGTTAATTCCTTTTTTGCAGGCCTGTGCAATCTTCTGAAGAAGGCCAGGTCTTTTGGTACCACAAAACTAAGCCCATATTGCTCTCTGCTGTAGCCAAGACTATCTGTCATAGAATCATAGAACCATAGACCCATAGACCCATAGACCCATAGAACCATAGACCCATAGACCCATAGACCCATAGAACCATAGACCCATAGACCCATAGACCCATAGAACCATAGAACCATAGACCCATAGAACCATAGAACATTCTGAATTGGAAGGGACCCACAACGATCAACAAGTCCAACTCTTGGCTCTGCACAGGACCATCCCCAAGAATCCCACCATGTGCTTGAGAGCATTGTCCAAACACTTCTGGAACTCTGTCAAGCTTGGAGCTGTGGCCACTTCCCCTACATCTCCTCGTGCTCCAGAATTTAATTTACTCAGGAAAATGGTGAGAGTCTAAAGGACATAAAAGATGTCATATGTTCCAGGTTCTTCTGATAACGCATCTTATACTTCCATGAGGATTCTTTCAGTAGGAGTGGGTGTCCTGGTGATATCCATACTGTGGTGGTCCCTGGTTTATTGTTTAGGTTACTGATTGCTGATAATAGAATATTGTTCAACATAATGCTACACTTAGTTCTTAGCTCACAGTCTTTTTTCCACAGAAGCAGCTGCATTAGCCACTTTTATGACTAAATTTTCTCTCATATGGCTGTGTTGTGCTCCCTTACCTTCTCTGTAGTGCTTGGGAGAATTCTTGACCTCAAAGCATTGCATGTCTCCATTTTTTATTTTCCAAATAGTTTCTCCTCCTTATCTAATCGCATGTTTCTATGTCTTGTGACTTTCTTACAATTTCTTAATTGTACAATTTATGGGGTAAGAATACCAACTTTTTGTCAACTCTGTCTGGAAGACTTGAAGGTTGTTCCTCGATTTCTTCGCAGCTTATCTTCAAACTCTCTGACTTTGGATGAAAGTGCTGAGTGCACAGCAAATCATGGTGTCTATAGCATCTCCACAGAGAATTTCTTTCACCATATAAAATTCCCAAAGAAATATGTTATTGCTTCTCACCAACAGTAACGGTTGTTCAGCTTGTTTGTGATTTCAAGGATGCTGCACATGGCTTGATCAATACAAATCAGAATGGAGAAGGAATAAGTGGTTACAGTATTGTTGGCTCGAGCTTGACCAGTCAGTTCTGCTAAGGAAGATGTGGTTTGAGATGGATAGCACAATTTCTAATACCAGTTCTTATTTGATTTGTCAGATATAAAAGGCCTGTTGACTTCATCACCATTGAAATACAAAGCTTGAAACTTAAAATACATTAATTATTACTTTTAAAAATCAAGTAGGATATGGGAGGTCATATAGGGAAGGTCTGGGTTTTCTTTAGCACAAAGCTCCTGGTTGTTAAGTGTAAAGAGAATTTATGGAGAGAGGATATTTTTATCTCTCTCTTTGTCTAGAAGTTTTCTTCTTTTCTTCTTTAATGTCTTTATTAAATAACTAACCAGGAGTGGACAAAGAGATAAAAGAGAGGGAATCACAGTGTCATGACAACCCCTGTGCCATGGTTCAGAGCCCATATCAAATTGTTAGATGTCAAAAATCCATGGGTGGGGGCGAGTGATAGACATATAGTACTTTTGGCAATTTCATTTCAAAAATTGTGAGTCACTATGTTGATGGTCGAGACTAGACAGTGGATATGAAATGTGAGTACTTTGAGTGAGTGCCTGAGTTCCTATAAAAGCATCTATTGAATGCATTTGCTTCATCAAAGCCCAAACCCACAGGTTCAGAGAGATGTACTCCTATGGTTGACAGCTCAGTCAATATCTCTCCTGCTCTGTCTCTTCCTGTCATAACATTGATTTCTGTAAGCTAGAGGAAGTAATCCCTAATGACATTGTGTAACAGCATTAAGGAAAGATTGTTTTCCCACTCTGCACTTTTTCATACACAACTTATAAATGCATTTCATTACTTACAAACGTTACCTCTTGTAACTCTGTTACATTTTGCATCCTGCCATTCTATCCAGATCGGCTGCTCTCTTAATGTTTTCTTCCTGATTTTGCACTTTTATGGAGCAACATACTTGGTGATTCCCCTGCATCATCTCATCACTGCAGAACAATGATGTCACTCTGACATATGCTATTCTCTCAGCTGCCAGGCAAGCTGAAGGATGCATCATGCACCTTTGCAAGGAGGAGAGGACCGTATTGTCATGTCACGTACCATCCTTCCACTGCTGCCAACATCACTTCGTGTCCTGACCCCATGGTCAGCAATGTTTGCTGTTGAGTGATAAAACCTGCTGCATAGCTGCAATGAAATGACATTCCTGTTATTAATCTGATTATCTCACCTTTGCTGTCTTCCTTTGTTCTAAAAAAACCCAAAAAACAAAAACAACAACAAAAATCTATCACTCTGCAATTTTGTAGAGCTAGTATCACTAGAAAGCAGGCAGTTTTCCAGGAAGTTTTGGAGGATTTTTAACTTCTATGGTTTTGAAGAAACCATGGATATTTAGAGTACTTGCAATTTGTTTAGTCTTATGTGCAGAGCGCTAGCTATGAATTTCCAGCATAGTGTTGGGACTGTTGAAAAATGGAATTAGGTTTTGAAGGGAGCAAGGAATTGTGTATGTTTATTGCACAGAAGTGAAAATGGCTTCATGGGTGAGCAGCACATTTGTAATGAACAGGCTTTACTGGGTTTTGTCTCCCCATGGAGCCAGGTGTGATACCAGATTGGAAGCACAGGGACACCCTTTCCACTGAGCTGACTTCTCTGATCCCTTGAGATGATGTTTGTGAGGAAGAGGCTGTAAAGGATTTAGTATTATCAAGTGTGTGAGGTCTTACCTCACACAGAGAATCAGCATGGCTTAAGGGTGTCTGGAGCCAGACCGGAGGCAGGTATGGATTGATATGTAGGCATGAAGTCTGTGTTGTTTCATGAGATATCACTGGTTCAAATTTCAGACTCTGTAATTCCTTTAAGCACCATTTTTGATCAGATAGTATCAGACAAGTTGTCACCATTTCTATTTTCTTTGTACATAGAAATTAATAACTCATCATTTTCTCTACTGCATTGTTGTAGGATAAGCTCAATAAGTAAAAAGAAATAAAACCTAATACTTCAAAAACCAGCTCCCACTGCTCTAGTCTGCTGTGGTTAATGTCAAAAGGACTTCACCCATTATTCGCTCCTGGAGAGTCATAAAGGATATTATAGCCCTTTATAGTAAGAGAAGTTAAAACTTTATTTTTCACTTATGTTTTCTTCAAACATTCCTGCTGTGAATAAAAAAAATAAACAAGTAAACCCAAAGGCCTGTATCTCACAAGAAGAATCCCCTGAATATTGTTTCTTTTTAATGTAACATTGTTGATTCCTCTTTGCAAAAGTCACAGATATACAAAACTCCATAAAAAACAAAAATAAAGCAAAGTTCAGAGAAAGAACTTCAGTGCCTTGATATCTTACAGAGTTGTCAGCTGTCTCTATTTGTTCAGGAAATTATTTTTTAAAAAAAATTAAGAGAAAATCAGGGAAAGTCCGTAGCAAATAGTAGAAAAAAAAGAAATCTAGATATTGGGCAGTGCATAATATAGCCTCAATTTCATATCTGTCTATACATGAACAGCTGGACTCTATATTCTTTAAAGAAGCACCATCTCTTGCAAATCTGATGAACTAGAGACCAGCTGAATGCCAGCAAGATTTTAGGCCAGAAAAACCAGAGAGACCAGGAGTTGGTGGTGTATCAGGTGTTACATGTAACTATAATTGTATTCTCTGTTCTCTCTATTACACACTACAGGTGTAAGTCTAACTAGATTTCTTTGAAGAAAAATGGTTGTGATAAGACTAAATGCTTAGTATATGTTCCATTTCTTTTCATATTTTATTTTCTCTATTTATAAAGAAAATTCTTTTCTCCCCTTCTTGCTCAGACAAGAAATTCTAAGTCCTGCAAGTTGAGGCAGTATTTCATGCCTTTATCAATGAGCAGCATTTTAAAGATTAACAGAGATTATGGGAGTTCATAAGGCAGTTCACGAGTACCCCGATTGCATAACAAATTTGTTACCATAATAACCCTTTGAAACATAGAAGAGGACAAATTGCTTAGGTCCCTTGGTAGCAAGGAGAACAGGGACTGTGAGTAGATTTAATTTCACCTAACATTAGCCATTCCCAGTTAGATGTCTCAATTAAACTGCCTGCTTAGCCTTTCTCTCCAGTGAGTGGATGGAAAGAGACAGGTACTTCCAGACAGTAAATCATCCCATCTCATGATACTTTTCCAGACTAATGGGATGAATTGCCATGCCTATCACAAGACTTTATAAGTTTATTTGGAGGTAGAACAAGTTATAAACTTTGTTATCACAATATATACCTTTTTTTTTTCTTTTTTTTTTTCTTTTTTTTCTTTTTGGAATATTGTGAGAGTAATGACACTTGTCATTCTGCGCTCTGCATTTCTTTCATAAATTTGAAGTGTGGCCTTATCTTGAAGCTCATCTTGACTGACTGAATGTGACTGTATATGTTCTTGGCTTGTATTGCATACAGTCACTGGTAGCCTTATGCCAAGAATGAACTAGTGACACATATTTCCATGAACTCTCCTGTTGAGCCATGCTCCATTGTATTGATTTCCATGTTTTCTTCTAAAAGTTGGGGTTTTTCCCTGGCTTTTTGCTGTGTTATCTACTGTGTTCAGTAGTAGGAATCTTCTGAGAAAACAGTTCTCCTGTGAGCTGCATATAAAAACAGCATCTTTGCACATATACTGCATCATTTGCTCTTCTTTTATCTGTGCCACTTTACTGCTATGAGAAGTACTTTTTTTTTCTTGCTCTCACTGGGATTTGGAGGCAGTCTCATGTTTCATCAGCATTCCTCACATTCAGGCTCAAGTCTGGCTATGTGCTTGAAACATTGCACCTGAATCTGCATCAGATTTTCTCCTCTCACACTGACTGCTGCCTGGGCAGCAGTGTGCAGGCCACCAGCTTCCCTCTCCATTTTTTCCACAGGTTTCATCTCAGATAGAAAGCTCACACATCCAGTTTCCAGTTTGATTGCCTTTGGAAGTACAGTCTATTGTGATTCTTAAACCTTTCTAAAACTTTCAGCAGAACTTTGTGGTCTTTTAAAACAACTGGTGGTCACCTGCAGCTCAGTGAATTTGATTTCTTTTCACAGGTGGAGGGAATGAAGGAAGGGGCCAGGACATATGGAAGGGCTTGGACAAGGGCAGTCAGTCTTAATTAGCTTTTAATAGTTAGGGAGGAGTTTTTGTGTCTGCATAGGGCTGAGACACAACTTAGGGAGCAGAAACGAGCTGGGAAAGCAGAATGAATATAAAGTTAGCTAAGAGAGGGAGTTGCTGCAGGCCCTGGAGGTGTTGATGACTGTTTGGTTTAGGTGGTTTCAGTAATGCTCTTAGGGAGCTCTGCAAGACCAGTGAGGAAGTTTATGTCCAAGGTTTGTGTTAAAGTGCTAATTGTGCCAGAGGGAGCATTCTTAAACATTCTGTTTGTGCTCCTTCTTTCTTTCTCAAAAGGAGGAGTGATGTGGGAGGTGATTTTAAACAAAGAAAAAGATGTGGCTTAAAGGGCTGAATGTAGCCTGTATTCTCCCTGGTAGAATAGCTTGTGAAAATGCAATACCTTGAGATCTTTGAGGTGAAAGCTATATGCAAAAGCTACTCATGCAGTAGAGAATGTGGTCTGGCTTGTGAACTTTCGTGCTAGGCATGGAGAGTCACATTCCTAGAGGTAGGTGGTTATCTAATTTCTACTGGTTGCAGCAAAATAGGGTTGAGGGTGTGCATGTTTGGAGTTTGCTCATGCATAGCTTCTTGAGTCACTTGCTTGAAATATTTTAACTATTGAGATGAGCAGGACTTATGGCCTGGCCTTCAGGTTTTTCCTGTTGTCCTTTAGAACCT
Source organism: Pycnonotus jocosus (assembly GCA_013400435.1). NCBI lineage: Eukaryota > Metazoa > Chordata > Aves > Passeriformes > Pycnonotidae > Pycnonotus > Pycnonotus jocosus. The sequence continues at coordinate 630,678 of VWYP01017012.1, forward strand.
GGACAAAAGCTTGGATGAGAGTATTTTCTAGATATTTCAGAATGTACTCTGAATGGTCTGATACAGAAGCTTCTGTGTGTGAGCAGAGGAAGCCTTTGCTCTATAACCCAGTAGTCTGGTTGCCTTGGAACATGCGAGTGAGCCTGCTTCTTGGTCTGTGAATGGACAAGAAAAAAAAAAGCCAGGAAAGATAGGGAAAATAAAAGTAGATTTTAGGTCTTTTATAGTACTATTTGCAATTTTTTAAAGTGCCTTCTTAATCATACTGGTATATAGAAGTCATCTTATAAATACTTCTGAAGCTCTAGTCTTTTCTTTTTTCTAAAGTTAAAAAAAAAATAAAATCATCTACTGCCTTTGTCTTGGGAAATATTTGTTTGCTGGGTGTTTGTCCTGGAAAGGATTTGCCCGTTTCTCTGTAATATTGCAGCTCTGTTTCTCTGTAGGATATTTATCTTTTGGGTGTCCTTGAAACTGAGACAGAAAAGTTCAAAAGAGTGATTGTTGTGTGGGAAATGTACCTACTAAAGGTATTGGTGTAAGTAATGAAACCCAAGACTAGTATTTATGACTGGTATTAAGACTGGTTTAGACAGGAGGAAGATGCAATTTTATTGGATGATACTAAAGGTAGACATACATTATATGTATATATATATATTAATTAAGAAAGGTGTATGGTGCTTGTGGAAAGGTGTCTTGCTGGAAAACAGCTTCCAGGTGCTTCTAGAAAACACTCTAGCTACCTCATTATTCAACTTGCTATTCAGAGCTTGGCTGGTCATTCTTCTGAAGCAGATGGAGATAGTTTCTCACAAAGCTGAGACCAGCATTGTGTGTACTTTGTCTTTTCTGAAGTTTCTATCAAAAGAAAGTGTTATTCTGTTACGTGGTGAATCTGTATATTAAAAATGCCTGCCCTTTTAAGGGTGTCTAGGAGAAGATAAATACACTATACAGTAATGCTAATAATTAAATTTGTAAAATAACTGCTTTTTGATAGACTAACAAATACAATTCCAGCAGTGGCTGTTTCTCATTAGCTGGAATGACATGCTAGCTTCAGAATATGTAATGATGTATAAGCCCTGGTGGTTATAATTGGCACAGAAATGTACTATATCCTTGGGTGTTAAAAGCCATAAGCTATTTATTTTCATACTTACAAAGAATGTACTACATTGCGGTATAAATCTCACATGGATTGTCATAATTGCATTTTTTTAGTAATTTATGTCCATATGGTTCAAATATGAATCTGTCCCCTTTATTAGCATCCTGCTGGTGACATAATGTACTGATAAATTAGTATCTCATGTCTGGAAAGCCTGTTTGAATTCAGACCTCATGCAAAAGAAACTTAAACCTACCTGGTCTTCCTGATACAGGTAGCATTGTTGTCATAAAGTTTTTGTAATACATGAGCTTTCATAGTATAGCAGTGATATGCTTGCAAGAAACTTGGTTATTGGCTGTCATATTCAGGGGGTTTGTTTAGTTGTTTTCTGGTTTTTTGATTTTTCTTTAGTGATTTGCTTTGGTTTTTTTTTAAACACTAAATTCACATAAGTAAGGGGTGGATTTGAATGTCCTCTGTTGCACCAGGCTCTAGCCTAAACTGGGAGTTGGTGGTGTTGAAGTTGATGGTGTAAAATAATTTTGAATCCAGAGATAACGTGTGGTAAAATAATTGATGGAGTTCTATTAGATGCCATGTTACATTGATTCTTCTGCAGTATCAAAAGCAATTTGATTTTAAAGTCTATATGTGACACACATGGTATGGAAATATGCTATGGATGTGAAAGTACGTGGTATGGTCGTTTTTCTTAGGGCTTTGGGGAAAAAATAGAGAAATGGGTGAAAGAAATGTAGGGATAAATCATAAAGGAGATTTTTCTTAAAAAGAAAATTGGCATATAAGTAAAACACTACATATCCCAAAAATATTCAAAAATGAAACTTAGGTAAGGTGAACTGATTCTGAAAGAACAGTTCTGCTTTATTTTACTTTGGCACCCTCCCTTCAATCCTTCCAACCCCTGAGAAACACCGTGTATCACTGATCTCCACTTGAACAGTGAGCCATTGACCACAACTCTGAGTATGACCTTGTTGCCAACTCTTTATCTGCTGCTTGGTCTGTCTGTCAAATCTGTCTCCCCAAGTTAGAGATGAGGGTCTGGTGTGGGACAGTGTCAAAGGCTTTTCACAAGTTGAGAGAGATGATGTCAGTTGCTCTTCCTTTGCAGCATGTTTGCTTAATCTGAGTAAATTATCTGCCTGATGGGTAGTGCTTTATAGCCTCTGTTGAGGTTGCGGTTTAGCATTTAAATATGCAGTCCAGGGGACAAACTACAAATTGAAGTGAATATTGAGGTCCCGAGGTTCAAGGCTGAACAGACCATTGGTTGCAGAGTTGGCAAGCTTCCATCTATGTGATTTTAGTGCAACTGCCTCATATTTTTGGTTTCTGGAGGCTGTTGTTTAGTGTTTTGGGTTTGTTTGGTTTTTTTACTATACATATTTACATGGTTGAGATTGCTGAAGTTGCTTGTGTGTATGACAGACATGTTGGTGACTATTTGACATGTCCTTCTTTTATTTTGCAGAGACCTACAGCCAACAAGACTTCTGGTGCTCCTTCCTACAGCAGATGGTCCAGTTCACAGCCCCATCAGGTAATATGCCCTTGTCAAAAAGGATATGAAGCTCAGGTTGACACATGCTTCTTTTAAAATGAATCCGTGAGGGCATCCGAGAGTGTTACCTACCTGCGCTAGCCCAGCTAGGTCACGCTGGTCTCTGGGATTGTTGCAGGATATCCTGTGGCAAACTCTTGGATGCAGTTGCTGCTCATGGAGGAGCTTGTACAGTTGTGCCACCTCTAATGCAGTGGCACCTCTCTATTTTGTCAGGGATAGATATTGTGGCTGGATCCCCCTATCCTTTGTGTCTTGTCACCTAAACTACAAGTGTGTGTGTGTTTGATGTCCTTTGGCAACTCATGAAGTCGTGTTCTCCTATGCTAGCCTTCCCCCCACTGCCTTAGGGGTATTTTCTGTGGTTACAATGATTGAAACTTCTAGGAAAACTTGTTGTTAATTGAAAGTGAAGCCAGAAACTCTTAAGTGATAGCCAGGAAACAATGTTATAATTAATGATTCTTCATAGGAATTTGCATGGTATTCAGGATTTCTGTTACTTTATCAAAATCAAAAAATACTTTTTTAATTATAGACAAGGATATGGCTTGCTTTTGTTATTAAAGAAAAATGTATTTCAACTAAAGCAACTTTGTCTTTAAAACTCTTCAGATAACTGTTCAGTAATGATTGTGTTGATATTGCTTTCTTACAGCCTCTGCTTTTGTTTTTTCTTATCTCTTTCTACATATGCTTTAAAAAAACCCCACCAAAATCCCAGTAACCCACAAAAACCAAAACCACTACTCCTCCTTGACACTGTGAAAAATTTAAATTATGTGAACAAACCTTTGATGTGACATGCTGGATTTTCCTTTTGAAGGACATTTGTACGCTTTGAGAGGGAACTTCCACTAACTTATGATTTGGCCTCAGGAACTAAAGGAAAAGAAACCATGAATTTAATTTGTATTCAGATTAGGATGGGAAAAAATGGCTAAGTGCTTCGTGGGCTGGTAGCTACTTTTTCCTTTATCCTCCCAGTGTTAATAGTTCTGTTTTCACCAAGTGTTGTGAGAGTTTTTTGCCTTCTCCTCATATAAAAATATGGTTCTTTTGCTCACAAAGTTTTCCATTTTTTCTGTCTTTCACATTTTCAACACTGAATTTTTATGGTTGAGGGTAAAAGGGAAGAATGCGTAGACAAAAGGTTAACTCTTTTCAGTAGATATTGCTTACTGCATCCTAGGATGTTAGACAGTGGGCAAGAAAAGGTTCATGGAGTATAACTAATATGTACAAGCACTGTTCCCCTCTTCCTGTGTGTGTCTGCAGTTGTCTGTTAGAGGGAGATGAATTCCTAAGTCAGGAGAAGATCATCCTAACAAATAATATGAAATGCACCTTGTGCTCTACACACTTGGTTTCTTTTTTGAGAAGGGAGGAAAACATAAGTGCATAATAAGGTTTGTTTGTAGTGTTACAACCTTGTCAAACCACTAGCAGAGTTGAGGGATTAACTACCAGGAATGTTGCTTGAAAATATGTCTAGACTATCCAACATCTGCAGGAAAAAAAAAGTTCTACTGTGTTAAATCATGCCCGTGGTAATTTCCCTCCACGTATATTGTACTCCTTACGTTTGACTCTTGTTTTCCTTTGTCATTTCCACTCTAATCTTTTCTTTTTCTTCCTTGTTTATTGCCAGCTTTTGTCTTCTGTGTTTTGGGTTTAATAAGCTTATAAACCTGCCTCATGGATATTATAAATGCCAGTACCAACTGTGAGGATGTATAGGCTTGCTGCGGTTCCGTTTGGGGGACTGGAATACTGCTGTGCACTCTCATGAGCTGAGTGGCAAAATATTTGTATTGGATAAGAGATTTGTATTCAGCCTTGCAACTTGCCAGCATCTATATATAGTTTAAATAATTTTTTTTTTAAGATGGCTTTCCAGGAAAGAAAAAGATTAAAGTTCAAAATTCATAGTCTGCATTTTCTTTAGTCTCATGCAGTGAACCCTGTGAAGGCTTTGCCACATGCATCTTATAAAAATTCACACACAAACCTAATAGAACTACATAGTTGAGGCCTTTGATGCCTCCAAGAAATGTTAAAAGTCAAATTGATTTCTTCCTTCTTTTCCCTTAAGTTTTTCTTTTTTCATTTCCTCTATCTATGTGAAGTTGGAAGGTCCATTAAGTGACAGATTTGAAAGGGTGAGGTCAATGAGTCACAGAAAATTACACTTTTTTTTCCCCCTGACTTGTTTTGCTTTGTGCTATCCAGACATGCTTATATTTTGTATTGCAAAACCTGAAGCGTGTTTATCTATCTCAAATATTCTATCTGGGGAAGGTTTTTAATAAGTTTCTATCAACTCACCGCTCTCATGGACACATGGAATTTGTATGCTCATGGATTTTTTTTTAATATGAAGCTGTTCAGAGAACAGTGTTGTTAGGGGGTTTTTTTGGCTTTTTTGGGTTTTTTTTCCCACTGGCCCTTGAGCCTGGGAAAGTGTCTTGTTGCAGGGGAGGCATCTTTGAAACTTGATTTAGAGGTTCCTTCTGACTGTCCTGGGAAAGAGACAAAGTACCTGGTTCAAGCTGGGTTTCTTTAAGCATTCCTCTTTCCCGATGTCAAAAAAAGAAGCCAGTAGTTTAAAAGATGTTGTTGTTGTTTTTGTGAGGGTTTTTTTTTTGTTTGTTTGTTTGGGTTTTTTTTGTTTTGTTTTGTTTTTTTTTAATTCAAGGAATTAATCTATTGAATTAAGGAATTTGAAGGATGGGCAGGAAAGGCAAACCAAATCTCAGCTTCTGAACTGGCATCCATGGAGCTGTGTGGAATCTTACTGCCTTCAGATGTACTAAACTGGCTTGAGGGATGGAATCAAGGAGGAGATGCAGATGCTAATGAACCAAAATTGCCTACACTGTGTTCTTGACTAGTGCCATTGCTTGCTGTATGAAGGCGTCTGCAGCAATTTTGTGAGAAGCTCTGAACTTAGTCCTTCTGTGGTACTCTGAAGGCTGCTTCCTGAAGTGCAAGTGGCTCTTACCACTGATGAAAATGAATGAGGAAGTGGCACTTTATCAGGGATGATCATTTAGCTATTTCTAACGTGATGCTGCTTTTGCTGAATGGGATGACAGCCAAGGCAGACCTTCTCATAGTGATGGCAAATCTGTGTGGGACAGTCTGACATTAGGAATCATAGGTACACAGGAGGCTGGGACACAAGGCACTCAGCTTTGCAGCTGAGCTCTGCCTGAAAGCAGTTTTAACATTAACAGTTCACTCATTACTGGTAATGACTTGAGAACTTTGTGCTAGTAAAAATGAAGAAAATTAAGAGAAAAACCCATTTTCCTTAGGAAAAAAGAGAAGAAACCATATATTTCAGATGCCAGCTTAAGGTTGAAGCACTGAAAGAAAGCATAGATAAAGTGTCCTAAAAGGGAGAGTTATGGGACAATGATCCTCCTAATTTGTTATGTCCTAACTGTTAATGAGAGGCAAAAAGTCAGTAGCACTAGTCAGATCTCACAAATAAATCCACCTTGTATGCAGGTAGAAGATAGTGATAGGCTGACTTTTCTTGCCCATGAGCACACTAGGGAGCTGGTGAAATCTGACAGTTCATTTGGTCTCCACTGTCAGCTGGCATCTTAGTGGCAATATTCCAGGTCTCTTGCACAAAGGTTGTTAGCAAGGCTATCTTTAGAAATGCCTAGGTTATATTGCTTTCTAGAAATATTCGAATGCCTCTTCAATGTTAGGTGCTAAATGAGCCTGCAGAATAACTGGCGTGTATTAAATGCCATTAAAAATAATATAGAACATTTCAGCATCTTTCTCCTCCTCATATCTATTAGCAAGGCATTAGTTTATGAGCTAATGAAGTAAAACATGCAGAAAGTGAAACTATATCCAATGGGCCACAGGACAGGAGGGCTCTCAGCTGTGATTCCATAATGTTCCTCTGTCTGGCTCCACTGCTGCTTTGTTACAGAGTTATTGCTCTGACTTTCTGGTGGAGGCAAAACAAGTTCATTGCTTTCTTGCTGGTAGTCAGAGCTTTCTACATTGCCTAACTTGGCATCAGTGCCTTAATGTGTTTTTTTTTTCCTTCAATATCCTGCTCTTTAAACACAGGGGTAAGTACTATATTTTAGTACAAAGTGGTTAGCCATTTCTCAGAGGAATCTGGACAGACAATGGATGCTGATAAACATTTAGCATAGTGTCTATATTTCAAACAGCTGAAATAGCTTAGCTTTCCATGTGATAGTTTACAGTACAGCTTCTTTGTGACAGAGATGATGGAAATACCAGTATACCAGTCAGGAAAGCAGAAGCTAGGAAAGGTGATATTCCAGCAATACTGTGGCAGCTGTTTCATTGAATTTCAGGTCAGAGATTTCAGTATACGTGATTTCTCTCTCTTGCTTTGTCCCTGTTGTGTGTGTCCCTGCTTTCCCCTTGCCTTGTTTTTGCCCTTGTGTTCTTCCTGTGTATGTGTTGTAGCAATAATGTCTCGATAAGAAGATAATTAGACAGGTGTCTGTTCAGTAGGCTTTTTCATAGCACACGAGGTTAAGATGAACCTTGTGATTAATTGTGCAGCATGAGAGTAGAGAATTTATTTACTTTTAGGAAGCCAAACTAGAGGTATGGCTTCTGGTAGCAGTTGGGATTGTTGTAGCCTAAGATACCTCCAAGTGGAATTCATGACTACTTGGAACAGGCAGATGGGTAATAGTGAGTTTCCTTGGTGGATTCTGGCAGGCTACCTGAACACCAAGATAATTGGAGCAATGGCTCAGAAGATCCATTCCTGTGAAGTGAGTTTTCTTTTAAACTTGTAGAAGATAGCTAGTTCTAAACCCTAAATAAAGAGTAATAAATAGTAATGTATTCAGCTGCTTTGAATGTTATTTGTTTTCCTTCAGTGCCTCAAGTCTGACTTGGAAAGAGTCAGTATTGAGAAAGTCACTGTCTCCCTGATGACTCAGCTCTTTTCTTTTCTGCTGAGCCCTGCACACTGGCAGTAAACCTTAGGTCATGTGCTTGCCCACTAGAAAACTTACTGAGAGCACCAACAATTTTCTCAGAAGCCACTGAACATCTGTCAAGTGGCAACAACATTCCTTCACTGTTGACCTGGGTTTGAGCTGCACCAGTGTGCTCATCTAAATGACAGTGACTTAGTCCAGCTACGGGGATTAAACCTTATTTTTAAGGGTCAAATCAGATCTGGCAACTTTCCAAAGGCAAACCAGACAACCAAACCCACAGAAACATGTTCCCTCCTCCTGGCACTTGGTATTTACCCAAAAAAAGTAGCAAAATTCAATGGGCTTAATTGGACTTAATAAGGGAAATTTTCCAGTTTTGTAGTAAATGGAGTGAAAAATCCCTAAATACCTCCTTTCCATAATACATATTTTCAGAACTAGGCATTCCTCTTTACCATACGTCATCATAGTTTTGCAATGTTGCATTTCAATCCTAATTATATTTGGATAAGTACATGAAAAAATCAAGTATGCAATGATAGAAACTGAATTTTTTGACATGTCAAAAGGACTCACTGAATTTCAACAAGCCTCTGTTAGGTTTACTTTAGATCACTCATTAAATTTGAATTTGAGGTGGAGACAGTGCCTTGCAAGAGCAAATTTAACTAGTTAAACATTTAGAAGTGTAATTGCTCTTTTATACATCATGTGTTGCACTAAGTTCACTGAAAGTTTGGAAAATTTGAATATCTGTGATCAGCACTCCAGGTCTGCTGCTCTTATTACATCCACTGTATACACATGTTATGCACAGGAGAGCCTTGTGGGATTTTGTCTACACTTGATAAAGGTTGACCCATGTATTATGTCAGTCTTTATTAGTAGCAGACAAAATATTAGCCACTCTCTTCTTTTTCTTGTCTGTCTCACCTCTCATACACTTGCCCATCTATTCTGCTGCAGTGTGGTAGGTTCAACTGGAAACCTGATGCTAAAGGTTTTGTTTTCCAAAGTTTGATGCTTCCTCAGTGAAATCTGTGAGTTGCTGCTTCTGGCACGATGCTTTTTGTAAGACAGCATAAGGGAAGATTGAACCTGGCATATGTTTTGTAAAGCCACAGGAATCTGCACTGGCAACCCCAACTTCACCAAGGTCATGGGCAAGGGCAGGGTTAATCTCAGTGACTGCTTTGCAAGTAACAGGAGAGCAGGGCACACTGAGCTGGCTGCTCAGCTAAATGCATCAGTACACCAGGATGCGTAAGCTATTTTTATGGTGTGAAGATAACTCAGCCAAAGCAGAATCAGGAGCAGTTGTGTCTGTTGCCAACCAAAGTACAACATAAACTTAGCTTTGAAAAGTTAAGGCTTTTGTAAATGAAATAAGAAGGGAACTAAAAAAGGAGACTTCCCCCCCCCCGCCACTCCCGCCTCCCCGCCATGGTCAGTGGTAGAATATGAGTAAATGTGTGCACTGTTATTCAAAGGTTGTTCATCCAAGTATGCTACCTGTTGTCTGGGCATAATCACCAGGCAGCTGATTGAATTAAACATACAGCTGTTTTGTAAGCTCCAATAGGGTTAGAGCCAGTGCCTGGAGGGAAGCAATGGCATTCATAAGATCCAGTCCCATGCTTTCTCTTAGCTACTTGTGGAGAAATACTCTGTGTCTGACACCACTACTAACACAGGAGGATGAAAAGTGATGGTATCTTTAGAAAGAACCCAAAACTTATATTTAAAAGAAGGGCTTATGTATTATAGTCACTGTAAATGACAAAATGCAGGCTCTATTCTGCAATGTGTGCCTCTGGTACCTCTAGTCTACTCTGTGGGTTGGAGATATATAGATATATATATATTCCTCGCCAAGCATGGGACTTGGACATTAGTTCCCAATACCTGAATCTTCATAAACCAATTATGTTAAATTTCCCTCGATTATAGTGTATAAATGTTAAACTTTAGGTGTAATGGTTATGAAAACATAGGAGGATTCTTCCAAGACACAATATTGTGTATTTCTCTTCTACAGGTGTGAGCAAGAAATAGCAGGTTTCCTTTCTCAGGAAGGGAAAGTTATCATTACTCTGTCAGATACCATTGGTATCATGTTGCACTTTCAAGTTGAGGTTCAGAAGATTCCATCTATAGCTTGTCTAATCTTAAAAATTAGCATGCAGGGGAGGAAAAAAATTTTGTTCAAAATTATGTTTCTAAACAGCTGATTTGTTGGGTTTTGTTGTGTCTTTTTTTGTTTGTTTTTTCCCTAGGCCAGGGAAGTTTTTAGTCCCTTCAATTGTTGTATAATTATTTTTGATGATAAACACCAAATGTAAGTGTCTGCTCAGTATGCTCAGGTTTGTCTAGAGAAATATGTGTGCTGGGAATGAGGGAAACTAGCAGCATTTGTAATGACTTCTGTAGATGTAAAATGTTTCCAGAAGCTGTCTGTCAGATGCACTTATGTTGTTTCTCAAAACTATTTTCTTTTAGAAGAAGAATTTAAGATTTAAGAAGACTGAAAACTATATTGTTCTACAAATTTTTAACCATGACAATAAAATTCTCCCTGTGTCCCATATTATATCATCACTGAAAGATGCCCAGCCTCTTTTGGAAAGCTCACTTCAAAACGACAGACTCAATTTGAGAAATCCCAGGAGTGTTCTTCCCATAAGTCTTTTTTGCCTGTTTGGCTTAGTGTTGGAGTCCAGGGCATCCCTTTGGTTGCCCTGGAGGGTGAGAGACCCCAGCAAAGCAGTCAGGGAACTGAGCAAGAAGGTTTGAGTTCTGTACAGGGGGGTCTGGAGTCTGTAGAGGGGGGTCAAAGACCCTGGCACAGAGCCCAGGAAGACACCATCTTTGATCTCAGTCCATGGGAAAAATTGCCACCACTGGGGAAGACATTACTAATCACAAGAGTGTGAAAGATAAGTAGTTCAGCTTATCACCGGGTGCAAAATTTGTAGTTTAGTGTTTTTAGAATGGAGGTGAATGGAAGCAAGATGGAGAATTTAGGGTAGTACGCAGGGTTCTTCTTCTTCTCCATCTTCTGCTGTGATAGGGGCACTACATAGTTCAAAGAGATTAGATCAAAGTAGAAATGGCCTGTTTAGTATAGATAGTAGGTATTGGTAGGTAATTATAAGTAACAGATACGTAATAATTAGTATAAGAGGGCAGTGACGACCAAGAAGCAGGGAATCTTGTGATGTCCGGGCTGCTGTTCAGACCTTGGCTGGGCACAGAGCAATTTGTGAGATAAGAAATAATAAACAAAGCAAGAGACCTTGAAAAAAACAAGAACCTGGAGACTCCACTTCTTGCATCTGGCTCAGAGCCTTTTAGAGGGCGAAAAGTCTTTAAACCACCTGAATCCTGAGGTATCGAACCTGAGAGCTTATCAAGTTAAGCTTATTGGTATGACTGCTCCCTATTTGACCAAATTTGGTGAGGAAAAGGAAGGAGGCAACTTTGTTGAACCTTTCAGAGATGTGAGGTTTTTATGGGAATTGTAGGAGTACAACAGAGGAGAGATGTTGTAATGCCTTACCGAAGGAAAGCATGAGATCACCCTAGCCATTGGGCACTTCATGGGGGAGAATCATAGGATGGCCTAGGTTGAAGGAATCTTAAAGATTATCTAGTTCCAAGCCCTTGCTGTGATCAGGAACACCTTTCGCTGGACCAGGTTGCTCAGAGCCCAGTCCAACCTGGCCTTGAACACTTCCAGAAATGGGGCTTCCACAACTTTGACAACTTTTTCCAGTGCCTCACCACTCTCACAATAAATAATTTCTTCCTGATATCTAATCTAAATTTATAATTTCCCCGTGTTCTCTCACTACATGCCCTTGCAAAATGTCTCATCTTTTTGTAGGCTCTGTTCAGGTACTGGAAGATCACAGGTTAGTCACCCCAAAACCTTCTCTTCTCCAGGCTGATGAACCCCATTTTTCTCAGTCTTACCTCATAGGAGAGGTGCTCTATCTTTCTAATTATGGCAGCAGTCCTCCTCTGGACCTGCTCCAACAGGTTGCTCTCCTTTCTGTGCTGGGGAACTCACAGCTGGGTGCAGTGTTCCAGGTGGGGTTTCATCAGATGGGAGAAGAGAGGCAGAATCTTCTCCCATGCCTTGCTGCTTTGCGTGCTGCCCAGGATTGGATTGGATCAAGTGCACATTGGCAGCAAGTGCACATTGTCAGATAATGTCCAGCCTCTTCCATCCACCAGCATCCCCAAGTCCTTCTAAGCCAGGCTGCTCTCCATCTGTTTGTTCCCAGTCTGTGTTGATATTGACCCAAGTGCAGCACCTTGCTCTTGGTCTTGTTAATCTGCATGAGATTCCCACGAGCCCATTTCTTGAGCTTGTCCAGGTCCCTCTGGATGACATGCCCTCTTTCAGATGTGTCATCTGCACATTTGTTCAGGGTGCACCCTTTGTCTGTGTCATTAATGGAGACATTAAATAACACTGGTCTCAGTATGGACTTCCAAAGGACACCACTTGTCACTGATGTCCTTTAGGACTCTGAGCCATTGACCATTACCTTCTGGATGCAAAAGTCCAACCAATTCCTTATCCACTCATCAATCCAGCCATTGAATCCATATCTGTCCAATTTTGAGAGACCAATGTTATGGGGGACCATAGGTGGCATCTGTAGCCCTTCTCTTGTCCAGTGATGTAGTCACTGTCACGGAAGGCCAGTAGGTCAGTCAGGAAGGACTTGCCCTTGGTGAAGCCTTGCTCACTGTCCTCAATCACCTCTTTGTCCTCCCAGTGTTTAAGCATACCTTCTAGGAAGATCTGTTCCATGATCTTGCCAGGCAGAGGTGAGGGTGGTGTGGGTCACAGGGTCCTCCTTTCTACCCTTTTTATACATGAGTGCTATGTTTCACTTTTTCCAGTCATGTGGGACTTTACCTGACTGCCATGACTTTTCAAATATTGTGGAGAATGTCTTTGCAATCAGCCTATTCCCTCAGGACTCTGGGATGAATTTCACTGGAACCTATAGACTTATCTGGTTCCTCAGGTGATCATAGACCTGTTCTTTACTTGCAGTAGGAAATGTGCTCTCCATTCACTTGAGAGGCATAGGAAGAGAAGTTGCCATTGAAGACACAGGCAAAAGAAGTTGTTTAGTACTTCAGTCTTCTCTTCATCTGTTATTGTCAGTTTTTCAGTATTGTTTATTGGGGAGGATACACCTTCTTTGACCTTCCTTTTTGTTTAACATCCCTGTAGAAGCCCTTCTTGTTATGCTTTGCATCTCTTGCAATGTTCAATTCCAGCTTCATCTTGGTCTTCCTCATTCCGTACCTATATACCCAAATGTCATCTCTGTAGTCCTTCCAGATTACCTGTCCTTGTTTCCACTGTGCGTTTGCTTCTTCCCCTTTAGTTTGACCAGTAGCTCCCTACACAGCCATGTGGGTCTCTTGCCTTCCTCGACCAATTTCTTGCTCATGAGGATTGCTAGCTCTAGGACTCCATGGAAGACTTCCTTAAAGGTCTACCAGCTCTGTTCTAGTCCCCTGTCTATGAAGGCAGTCTTCCAGGGGTTCCTATTGATTATCTTTCTTAAGAGCTGGAAATTTGCCTTCCTGAAGTTCAGGGGCCTAACTTTACTCTTTTCCTGACTCATATCTCTTGGGACTGCAAACTCCAGCGATGCAGGATCACGGCACCCTGGTCTGCTTCCAATCTTGATGACCACAATTAGCTCTCTTACACTGGCCATGTTAGGGATTTCCTAACTCTGGGGCAAAAAACACAGTTGGTGTCTGTATTTTTTCAAGAATGAGGCTAAACTTTCTCTCCTTTGCAGATTTTCTGTTTAAGGGATGAGCTTACCCCAGAGCTCAAGGAATAATTCAGTTAAAGTCAATCAGCTACAAGATGTGTGTACATTCACTATCAGGCTTAATTAGTTTTGTTGTTCACACAGCTACACAGTTGAATTCTAACAAAATTCTACAGTGGATTGATTGAATTCAGAACTCTTTAAATCTGTGAGTCTTTTAAGGAAACAATCTCCTTGCTGTGTCTAGCAACATTATTCTTGACTCTTCCCCAGGTTCAAATCTTGTCATATAAACTTCAGATAATGTTGTTTGAAGCTGCACATAATCTTACAATAGGGTCTTTTCATTATGTTATCTGTTGTATCCCTGATGTGTTGACTAATAGCAAAGATTGACAAAGAGTGTTACACACAAACATCTTGCCTCATGTTCTATTAAATGTGTCATTTGATATCTTCTACGGTAGATGTCTTCATTTTGACTTTGCTATGACATCTTAAAAGAAAAAGAAGCTGCCAACAGATGATGTTTTAACATTTGTCAGCAATTTGTCGTGTTTCTTCCTATTTTAGATTTAATTGTTCTTGGAATGAACAGTTCAGAGGGGCTTTTTTAAAAATAATTCTGCTTCCTGGTTAATGCAATCAATTTGATGCAGACGATAATTAGTATAATAATTGCAGCCTACACGCATACTACTGTATCCCTCCCACTTTCTTCAGTGTTCCAATGTTTTTAAAGATTGCAAGATAGGCGGGAGCAGAAGAGTTTAAGTTATTTTAAGGGGCCTTTTGCCCCCTTGTTCTGGTATTTAAAAGTAACAGATGAACCTTACTCTTTGTGCCTCTCATCTTTCATGCTCCTGAAGCCTTACACCTGGAAAGGAAATGCAACAAAGAGACATGGCTGGATCCACCATCAGCTGCACTAACAAAAGGTTTGATGGTTTTCCAGAGCAAACATTAACTGAGGAGGAGGGCTAATCTTTGGAGGAGAAACAGCTGGCACTGGGCTGTGTCCAGGGGCTGATCTGGGGCTGGGGGCATGTCTAGGGAAGATGGTCAAATCAGGGCTCGTGGCATAGAACTGTTTCTCTGCCTTTCTAAACAAGGTCCAGACAAAAACTTCTTTAAGAGCCTTTCCCCTTTCTTGTCTTTTACATGAAGGAGAACAAAGCTGGCTGATGGATTGTTTTAGTAATCTAAGTGATGATCATTCTGTTTGATAATTAACCATGCAAATCTGAAAGAAACAATTGGTGGATCAACAAAAATAAATCTGCAGGCTACATTTGGGGCAATAGCTGAAAAAGCTAATTTGGTTTTAAAGATAGGTTATGCTTTGTAATGAGAAATGACAAGGCGTTTTGCTGCAACTGTCATGGCAACTTTAGAGCTTCTTTATATAGTCTAATTTAAAATGTATTTACCCCGTAGCAATGAAATTGCAATCTATGTATGATTCATAAAAGCTGGAGATGGAAAATACCTCTTGAACATATGGACCAGTTCCTCAAAGGATACAATTCAGTTTAACTCAAAGCCAGAGAAACAGATATTGTGTTTGTTTTTCCTGGGTTTTCTGAGCATGGACTCTAGAAAGGGTCCCTTTGTCTAATTCTGGAGCTGGTCTTGGCTAAGAAGCTTTTGTTAAATAGAGATTTCAGTATTTAAGTTTTGCTTCAACAGCTTGTGAGCTCTACTGTCTACTACATGGCTCCACATAATCCTGAATAGTCACTGAACACTGATAGAATTCAGTTATATCAAGATGCTTGTTAGTCCTTATGTTTCAAGGCACAGATTAGTTGCCTACTGAGTTAAGATCTTAATTGTGTGAGTGCTCCATTTTTGTTCCATCAAGCTGTGTTGATATTTGAAATCAAACTGTAATCAGCAAATGAAAGCCTTCTTTTCCTCCTCGTTCTGTATTAACAGTGACTCAGTTACTTGTTAACCCTAAGCATTGGTGGCATTTATCTGAAAGGCAAAAATATGGTGCTAGAAAGAAAATGAGACTATTATATTGGTGATTTAAATCAATGTAAGGTTCAGGGTGCTGGTTCTCTCAGCATGTTTAGAGATCCTCTTTATTCTGATGACCAGCTTTTAGACTTAGAGGGAAACTCTTTGAGAATTTCATTATGTCTTCTTAACAGAAACTAGTTAACTTCCCCCAGGCCACCAAAGCTTGTGTTACCTGATCTTATCCATAGTTTGGGACCCTATCTAAAAGTTCTTTTTTCAAGATCCATGATGAATATCTTTATTGTTCTGTAGCTCTGCCAGTGTCTGAGAGCCTTCTGTAGAGTGACCATTACCCTGCCTGTGAAGCGGGCTTTCAGCTTTGACTGGGATTGTTTTAAAAAGCACCAATGTTTCACACATTTGGGGGACTGCATTGTTAAAAACACCAAGAGGCTACGAGTAACTTACAGTAATACCTCTAAGTCCACTGGTATGGGAGGCCAGGAACTTAATTCCATTCTAAATGAAATATTCAGGTTTTCTAAGAAGGGAATTGAAAAGGGGATAATGTAGACAAAGAACTAGAAGGAACATTTCTGTATAAACTTGACTTACATATAGTCATAAAACCATTGTATTTCTTGCTTCAGCTGTAGTGGATATGCAAGACAATGTCTCAGGGCAAAATTTGCATAGATGTAGAAACTTGAATTAAAACCTCAAAATCAAAAGCCACTAAAAAGTTATTGAAAAGGCTGAAGGTAGTGCAAACACAAATCCTACAGGCTTCAATGGAAACAAAAATTTGTGATCAACAATATCGGGAAAATGTGACTCTGGCAAAATGAGATGTTTTATTGGTTTGTTTTTCTATTAAGTGTGAATGGTGCTCAAATGGGGAAAGCATCTGAACTCCCAAGAACGTATGGCAGTGACTCGATGGATGAGATTGATTTGAATCCCTCTTCAGCTTAAAATGTGAATGTCAACTGGATTGTTGCAAAATTAAGAAGGGAAAACAAGAGTACTGTTTGGGATTGCAAACATACCCATCAAAAACTTGTGGAGGGAGATGATAATGTGGCAGAGTATGCTAATGAGTCTTAGATTTAATACACATGAACTTTCTTTCTATGGTTTACATTTATGGACATGGAAGTGGTAAGAAAAATCATGCTATGTGCCTTCATAACCATGGCTGGACTGTAAGGAGCAGGGGAGGAAATTGTCAATCCTTCTAGTGACTTTTAGATGGACCTTCAAAGACTAGACAAAATTCTAAGCTGCTTAGAATGAATTGAGCTCTATTGTGTCCTAAAGTACAGAGCTTGCTTATCCTGCTGAAGATCAAGCTCTGCTTATACCCATCTAATAGGAATATTGAATCTTGCATGGAGTGCAAGCAGGACTTTGATCCATATTGCACACATTTTATTTGAGGACCTACAGCAGCGGCCCTACACTTAGAAAAACAATTGAAGTAGGTCTTGGGAACACATGACAGAATATATAAACAGATGATGTTATGGTCTCAGTGGAAATCTAGTTGTATTGAACTGAAAATAGACCATACAAGGAGAAAACTGTAGAATACTTGGTCCTTGTAGTAGGACACTATATGCAGTAGGCCAGCAAGCTCTGTTTGGATTCCTTTGGAAAATAAAACTGCAGTGAAATATCTCCCTCAAAGAATTTAGTACATCTCTCCAGACTACATTGTGAACTTCTGAAAGAGGTGTTTCTCTGTCTTACTGAGTGAAGTATACTACAGGCATCTGATAGTAAAAAATTAAAACCATGAATTGTCTAGAGGAGGACATTGCAGGAGATGATCATGAGGTTCCACTTCTATAAGGGGAAGCATGAATTCTACAGTCAATATATAGTTTGGGAAGATAAAAATACTACACCTGAGCTTCCATCATTTGTGTTCTGTGTTCACTGGGGCAGTAGCACAATGACTACATATTGACAAACTTCAGGTTGTGAAGTGTTGTCTGAGCTACTGTCATCTGTATGTTCACATAACTTTCTCTATGTTGATTTTTATCAAGGAATGTTGTGCTGACACTAATTTTGAAAAGTAACTAAGGAAAACTAAGTAAAAATAAGAGTCAGTTCTGATTTCCTTGCCCTTTGGCTACTTGTTTTTAATTCTAGTCATCAGGGCTAAGTGTTTTATCTTAGGGCAGTAGTCTGGTATGCTTTCATTTCAGTCTGGTATTTAACTAACTAATTTGTGTTTAGCTGAATTGTGTGTTTAGCTAAATTGTGTGAAGCTGAAACTTCTTTTATCTTAAGTTTTGGTTGTTTTTTTCTTTTTTTCTTTTTTTTTTTTTTTAGTCAGAATTTCTAACTTCTCCTTTATCTTGTTTCTTCTAGGATGTTATTTCCCAAATGTAGTATATGAGAAGTTTTATAGTTACTAAGTAATAGTGACTGTACCAATCTTGTAGTATGAGTATTAATATGAAATCCTCCCTATAACAATGGTTGTAAAACTTGATATATATGCTTTAAGTATGAAGAAAAAAAACAAAACAGAAAAGGCCATGTGTTTTGACTGATGTGGTAAGTGTCCATGAACTAGAGTGTTTTCATATCACGGTTAAGTGGCAACCCTTGTGCCAGAACAGATACAGAATTCCTCATGTTTAAAGTTGCAGTGATTAATTTTTGTCTTCAGTGAGAAAGCTTTCATTTATTAGGGCTATAGTCTGTAGTATTTTTTATCTCCTTGTGCACTTTGGCCAGTGACGTATAGAAGCATCTGCAGAATCAATTTTGAGTATTTAAATCTTTCTCCTATATTGCCCTTGAAATGATCTTTCTCAAGGACTACTGCATTTTGGTCCCTGAATACAACAAACTTATCACTATTGAAAGGGCTTGTTGAAGAGCCGCAAGTAAACTAAACTGAAAGCACCAAACTTTCAACTCTGGATCATACCTTGTCACTCAGAGTTGTGAAATGTGGTGCCTGTTTCCCAAAGAGATGCTTGGGTCTTATTGATATTTTTATATATTATATAAATATATACATTTACTGATATCTATCATATATATTGAACTTGCAACCAGCAAGGGTCCTGATTAAAACCTCTTCTGTAATTTGGAAGTGCCATGAGGAAGGAAATCTGCTTGAACTCTATCAAGGGATTGGCAAACTCCTAGGCAAAAGTGGCATGGATTCTGCAACATACTTGTGTTCCTACAGTAGAATTCTGACTGAAGTCCTTCACTGAAGGTACCTAAAACAAACTGAAAAGCTCACTAGCTCCTCAGGAAAAGAAATCTACTGAGGTGTGTTGAGCATAATGATGCATATCTAACCCTTGGCTCTGAATGCTGTCACTTTAGTAGGGCTCAGAAGACAGGATTGCTCACTCTGGAGCAGTACAACTCCATGCTTGAATGTTGTTTTGTACCTTTACCTGGAGCAGTTACTCATCTCAGGACTGGAGGAGTACAGGAACCACTTGGACATTTACTCTGAATTGTTACAGTTGTTCTGTTGTTGCTTAAATGTGTGTTATTGTGAGCTAAAGCTGAAGACTATTCTTGGTTATAGAGGATATTTTTCACATGTAGAGCAGGTCAGCTTTTCCAGCTTCTGCTGCAGTGGGACAGTAATCCATCACTACAGCATATTGTATTTGTGTCAGTGTACCAAAAAGACAAGCAGGCGTTGCACAGACCAAGTCTCAAGCAACTTAATGCTTTCCACATCAAAGCCAGAGGCTCCTGTTGGCTCAGCTTGCTAAGGCCTCTAGATGAGTACCAGGACCCAGCCCAGCCTTGCTCTTCCCTGAGCTGGTGCCTGCAGGGATGTGCTAAATAGCCATTAACTCAGGAAGAGGCAGGAACATCACAAATTTTCCAGTGTTGTTTTCCTGTTTCTTTTTGTCCTGAAACTTCTTGTGGTTTCTCACTCAGTTAATATTTTAACTGTAATCTGCTTTTTGATGGTTTTATAGGAGAGCCAGCGTTTCTGTGTGTTTCAGAGCTGACAGATGCATTTGCAGCTGAACCAGCTCTGGAGGAAGGCTCATTGCCAGCAGCTGCCACAAGGAGGCAGAAGCATTAAATCTTAAAATACTTTTAAACCACGTCCTTGATATGTATCTCAGTTTATTACAGCCGTGCTTTGGAGTATCTATAGCTGCCTCTGACATATACAGATGCTTGGGGAGAGGGAAATTTTACAGGGAGGAATTCGAAAATATCAAGGAATTTCGTGCATAGTAGGGTTTTACTTGGTGTTTTGATAAGGTGGAAAAAAACTGTTATAAAAACATATAAGCAGCGATTAAAGCAAAGACACCCCTCCACCTCTGGCAACAGTTACATGACAGTTTCCCACCCGTTGCATTTCATAGTTATCACTCTTGGTCACTTTCCCTTTGTGACAGCAACTCTAAAGTCCAGATCAGTGACAGTGACACATTAACATTGCAGTAATTGTATTTTCATGCCTGGTTTCCTGTTCAGCTAATAAGTTGCTTGCTCAGCTGCTTGCAGTAATTCAGAAACGCAGCATGGCATATTCGTGTTCCTGGACTACCTTTTTGGTGAGGCTGTGGTCTGATTGCACTGTGATAATTCTCTTAGAGGTTAGTTAGAGAGAATTCTAAAAAGCGTGAGTGGTTTAATTGAGTCTGATCCCTTCACAGTGCTGCTGAATGCGAATGAAATCCCACTTGCATCCTGGTGAACAGAGCATTCAAAGCTTGGTAGTGGTTTGCTGTGTATGCTTTTTATACCTGGTAATGCACCTGAAAGAAATGGAGAACAGGAGGGGAAATTCAAAGTGAAAGCTTGTATTTTGTCCTTAATTTGTCCTCCTTTACTTAAGTATCAAAGCACATAAGGAAGAAAGGTCACTCTGTTATCTGAAACTACTGCAGCTCAATACGTACCTGGGCATAATGGAATTTGTTTAAGGACATGGTATCATCTGTAATGTCAGATGTCCTACCTGTTACCATCTGTGTCAGACTTCATCTGACTGACTGTAAATACAGATGCTCTGCTATGTGCCTTAGACTGCTGTGTTGGTTAATGTAAGTTAGTTTGTGTGTTGAAATCCACTGAAAAAAAAAAATTCTTCCTGATTAAAAAATGTTTGTATAAGGAACACCTCCCCTGCCTGTGAAGGGATATTGCAGTCCGTTGTGTCAAGAGGTATTACAGGTTTAAATTACAGATTATGACACTTCAGAGGGGCTTTCTGATACTCTTGCAGCAATCAGACAGTCACGATGTTCCTGTGGCTGAGTGGCTCACAACTGAAAAGGAAGGAAAAAGGCATTTGATACCAGAGATGCATTTCTGAAAGGCAGCCTATTGTTTCACTCTCATCCTGTATGCAACCACAAATGCTCATTGCTGAGGGCAGGCGGGTGCTCCCTCACTTCTGCTGCAGGGAGCTCTGCTAATGTGGGGCTTGTAACCTTCCTCTGCTCCAAGCACTGTCTTTGTGTTTCAATAGCCTATTGAGCGCATGGCTTTCCACAGCCCAGGGCTTGAATTTGGGATCACATCATCCAGCTTCCACTCTAATTAGTTATTAAATACACTGGACATTTTCATGTGTTAATTAATACCCAGTGAGACTGTATACAAGGTGATGAGTAAATAATGCATCAATAGATTCACATTCTTTCTTGGATACTGTATTTATCAAGGTGTGGTTATGCCTACTTTTAGATGGAGGGAATTTTGATTTTGTTTCTAAAGTTATGGAAGCTTTGGATTGTAATTAATGGTGCTATTCTAGTAAAATAGCTTTGGCAAGGTCTAGTTTCTGACCTAAAATTATTTTCCTCTTACATTTTCAGGTTAAGTGTAGCTTTTATAATTGTTATTTTCATTTTATTCATTTTTAAAAGTTAAAAGGGAGATAGTGAAAGCAGTGTAATGTCCAGGTTCTCTCCTTTGTTTTGCACCTTCTTGTGATTCTGTAATGTGCTTGCAGGGAAAAAGTAATCAGTGGTTATGTGTCGTTCTGCCACAGGCCTTACATACTGGTAAACTCTTCTCCTGCGAAAGACATGTCAAAACCACTCTGAGGAGCATAAAATAAATGTTCTATATAAATAAGCTGTTTAATGTCCTGTTACAACCAGTAAGATCTATGTTGTCCTGCTAATGCAAGTAATCACTTAACCTTTCTAGCAACTGACCTTTCATCTGCTGTGTTTAGGAGGGTTGTTTTTGTGCATTTCAAGACCGCACAAACCGCTGTGTGTGATTGTCACGTAGCAGAGTGCATGTCTTAATGTCACATAGCACTGCTTTAAACTCACTTCTGCTGTTTGAATATTTTATCAGGTTCTTCAATTCAGAATGGCCTGCCACACTTTTTTTTTGGTGTGGGTTTTTTTTTTTTCCTCTTGACTAGCCATAACAATTTTAACTGCTATTGAGTTTTGCCATTTGATTGACTTCTCTGTTATGGAAATGGTATGTGACATGCCTGACTTCCCGTTTCCAGGTAAATTACACAAAGACAAGGGAGCTTGGCTTACTGTAATGATACTTCACGTTTTCAGGTATCATGGCTGAGCAAATGGTCCATTGCTTTGATTACAATGGTCACTGAGGTAATGTCTGACAGGTTTTTAGTTCCCAGGTGTCTAGATAATAGTCTGTGATAATTATGTTATTGTGTGCTTTTTTTTTTTTTCCCCTCTGGTGAAATTTGTGATTTCTACTATGCTTGAAAATCTGCTGTGCATTTCAGCACAACTGCAGCCTATTGCTTAAGCTGGATATCCTAATGCACACCACAGCTTTGTGCTGGGAACAGTCATGGCGCTGGTGGGGAATGCACTGTATGTTTAGAGCCCCCAGACACATGGTTCTATTTCAGAGTGACTCCCACATACTTCTGAGAAACTTTAAAAAAGAATTTTATAGTAGACAGCTAAAGCGTTTTCTCTCGCTGTGTATAACACTGAAGTATTTTTCAAAACACTTTGACAGTTAAAATGTGCTTGAGTATCAAGTTTTTTTTTTCCTGCAGTGTCTGATTATGCAGGTGCAGTTGATATAAATTTTTCCTTTTTAATTCCCTCTCCCCCACCCCCAGCTGTTACCTTGAAGTGGTCTGAAACAAGCTTGGTTTAACAGTTCATATTCTTATTCAGCTGCTATGCTTTTCTGCTACAAGACTGTCTTCTGTCTTATAGAAGTCACTGATATATCCCTTGATAATTTTTTTAACTTGTAGTTGTACTAGCAGTGGCCTTACTTAGTGACCTTACTTACAAAGTGTTCTCTGTCTGTTGGTATCCTACTCTTGGATATTATTGCAGTGGTATGGTGCAAGTTTAACTATTTGTCAGATTTTAAAAATTTTTTTTCCACATTAAGGTGACAGTTCGTTCCCTCAGCAGAAGCAAACATGGCACAAAAGCTCTGGACACTGGGAACCTCAGAACTGTGTGTTGAGAGGTCCCTTTTGCCTCACTGAAAAATTTCAGGACTCAGACTTTTTTTAGCACAATTTCAGTGAGACCCAACTCTTTCTAATTACTTGATAACTGCAGCACATTTGTGAGTTGAAAACTTCAGAAGACACTTTTGCAGCTTGTAAAGCCGAATAATCTTTGAGTATTTAATCTCTTTAGGAAAGATTTGTGTTGCAATGCTCATAGCTCTTCGGTAACAGCAAGGTCTTTGGGTGGACAACAAGCACATGGTCTGGACATAGTTCTGCTCTTAGAGATTTATATTGATTTTCTCTTATCTTCTGTTTTACCTCCCTCTCTGTTTCTAGCAGACATGTGAAGATATAATTCTGATCTGGGTTGCTGTCTCTGGAGCCATTTAGTTGTGTTATCTATTTTGTGCCCGCTGCACACAAATATGTCCTTGGTATTGCTACTAGTCTGTGATTTAAAACTGCTCTCATTCTTTTTAGTTTTGTCATATGCATACAATATTTCATATTTTGAGACTGCCTGCAGTATTACTGCTGTGTGATTTCCCTTTGTTTGAAAGGATAGATATCATCTTCTTTTTGTAGTTATTAGCTCTGATTCTGTATGTGAAGTCTTTCTTCTAAACTTTGTCCTGGCTTTTCTCTACTGCACCTATATGTTGCCTTTCTGTTTAACTTTTACCTTGTCTCTTGTGCAAAATCATGTTTTTCCTTCCTTTTATTTGCACTTTTCCAGTTCTACTGAGTGAATTATTTGTATGTCTGCTTCCCCAGCTTTTTGGAGCTAAGTTTGAACTTGTTAGCTGACATTTCTCATGTTTTGGTGGAGTTATTGTATTCTCTTCTGACTTCAGTCTTTGCAGCTGTGTATCTCTTGTTCCTTTCCTGAAGTGTTTGTCATGATATGTTTTTATTGTGCTGTGGATTTGCAGGAGCCCTGAAAGCCAGAAGATGCTCCTAGTAGCCACTATGTATAGAACCTCCCTCCTACATGTATTATAGGCTGTGCCTTTCTCTTATCAGTTCCTCTCAGCCTGTAGTGTAAATCATTCAGCTGTGCTTCCTTTGTTTGACTCTGGGTAGAGCTCTGTGTCTTCTTGCAACTTTCTCTTTTTGCTTGTCTGAGAGATTCCCTCTTCAAGGCCCTCTCTGGAGTGGTAACTCCTGGAAGCAAAGCTCAAAGTCTTTGCTTTTTAGCCAGGCTGCCATCATATGGCTTTGGAATTCCAAGTGGGTCTCTAACCTGGTGTTATGTGTTGCAGTTCCTTCTCAAATTCACATGTATGCTCTCATTGCCTCAATTGCTTTTGGGGGCAGTGCAATTCCTAGTAGGCATTTGAATCTTGCACTGAATACAGCTGGCAGCGTTACTTCCAGGATTATTTCAGAAAACTTCTAAAAAGTCTGCTAAAACATCATTATCCCAAGGATGACTGCCACTTGCTCTTTCTTACTCACCATTTGGAGGTAACCTGTCCCACCATGACTTCAAGCAAGAGGTGAGACTGGTGTGGTACCAGTTTTGGTGCTAGTTGTAGCTCTGCTACTTGACCAAGATGATTATCAGGCAAATGAAATAATATTTGAAAGCTTTGTGAAAATTCCTGTTTCTTGCACTCTTCATGGTAAGAGGTGAATTCTCTGATGATCCACTGTACAATTTTTTCAGACCTTCTCCTTTTAGTCCTTAGAGCAAAACTAAGTTTAAAATGGAGGCCAAGAAATTAAAAATTGTTTTGATAGCATTTGTTGTATCTTCTCCTGCCAGTCCTTTATTTCCTCCTTTAGATATGCTGAAATGAAACCTCGAATTCTGACACTCAGCAACCCACTTAGTCTGTCTAAACCATGAGATAGAAAAAACTGCTGTCCCTTTTGCTCATCCTTTCTGGAGACTTTTTTGGTTTTTGTCAGGTCTACTGTATCCAAGTGGAATTACATAAAGAATTTGTCTTAACAGTCTAATTTATTTTTTCTTCTCTTTATTTTTTTTTCCCACACTCCCCTAGCAGTAGGCATGAAAGCTCCTGCCTGCCTTGCTGTTCTCATTGGGAATTACCCATTGGTAACTTTTCAGCATGCCCAAAATTTTTATCCCTATAAAACTTGTGTTTCTTCCTCATGTCTCAGTTCCCTGTTAGGCACCTTTCAAAAGGGCCTGAGGACTCTTGCCCTCTTCCTTTTTAATCATTTCTCACTTCTGGCAAGTCATGCTCATGGTATGAGCTGAGCCTGAAGCATGCCAGGAACTAACTGTGCAAAGTCCTTTGTGACCTGAACAGAGGCTGAGACTTCAGTGGAGAAAACAAGAGCTGATACCTGAGCTCAGATACACTTTGTAGTGCCTCAACTTCATTAGGGCACTGCTGCCAAGCTGTGGCCCTGCCATTTGGTGGTATCTGGCTTTAGCAGCTCATCTGTGGGGAGCAATCAAGAAATGCTTGCTTGAATCAATCATGAGATTCTTTGGGGTGACACTATTTTTACTTTGCTTTCTTGGGCCTTCATGATTTAATGGTAGCTTGAACTGCAGAGTGGAGGAATCAGCCAAAAAAGTGACTTTGCCAGGAAACTCTGAGCATCAGATACCTTCTGATGAGAAATTCAACTCTTCTCTGCTCATACAACTTGAAAAATTTTGTGACCTCAAATATGATTAGTCCCACAAATACTCCTCTCATTTGAGAAGGGAGAACTTCCACTGCAATAAACATGGTTAGCAGGTTCTAGCTGACTCTTGAGTTTTAGGTTTCCTTGTGTGTATAATGGGTGATGTTTGTAAAAAATACTGTTGTAGTCCTTTACCTTTCCCAAGAAGTTCTAGTGCAAAATAAGAGATTCTTTTGAGAAGAAATATCTTCAGCATGGGTACTGACAAAGTACCTGCAGGGAATATCTGGGCAGAGCTTATTCTAGTTGCAAGTGCAGATGTACCTAGAGAGGAAAAGCAGGTCTTAGTCTTATTTCTCTACAGATAAATATTGTTCTTCAGTTGGATTTTCAGAGGTTTGGGGTGTGTTTTTTTGTTTTTTTTAAAATTAGCTAATAGTTGCATATGATTCTGTCCTCATGTGCACTTTGGAAGTATGATTCATCTGAATATCAGAGAAGTGATGTATGTTGAGTGATGTACTTGCATAGGGTTTCTAGGAATTACTGGTGCTTTTCTGTACTGTTGAAATGTGCAGATGGTTTTGGCAAGTTCTGACAAGCTCCTTCTATGACTAAGAGTAGGGCTACTCTTATTGTTCCTTTTATTAATCTCTTTAACAATATAAGAGATTTGAAGGGATTATTTTCTTTTTCTGATCAAAAATAGTCTGATGGAAAAATTTGCATACACCAGTCTGCTCTAAGACAGATTTTGTGTGGCATCAGTTTTTGTCTTTTGTTCAAGGTTTGCAGCATTTTTAGAAATCTAAATTTCTGATTTTGACATGCCTGTAGCAGATGCCTTGTCTTTCCCTCCATTTTGTGTTTAACATGTGTTAGAGGCAGGACAGATAAATGTGCATTTTTATGAATGTTTTGTGGTCCCTTTTAAAATACTTTCTGAAAGTACAATTCCTGGAAAACTGCAGTTTCCCCTGTTCAGAATCTGTATTATTTTCATTCATGTGATTCTGGTGATTGTAAACATAGGTCTTAGTTTTATTCCTTTTTTCCTGGGTTTTATGCTGCACACGTGGAAGAGTGGATGTGTCTGTTCTGGTTCTGGGTTTTTGTTTGTTGGGGTTTTTTTGGTTTTGTTTTTTTTTTCTGATGTCTGTTGCACAACTTGGTTTGGTTTTTTTTCATAGTGAGTTGTTAGTACAAGAATACGTGCATATGTGTTATATTGACCTCTCTGTAGCTGAGCTATGAAAGTCTGATCTTGAAATTATTTATATACTTAACCTCAAGGTCCTGAGCAAACATACAGACTTGATGGATATTACCAGCAAACATTAAAATCAGTGCTCTTCCCAGCATATGTTCCTGTTGAACCTTGTTGTTGTTGGGGTTTTTTTTCTCCCCATACTGACTATTGCTATTTCTAAGCATATACAGACCACTCACTAGTTCAACAGTCTAGCTTTTTAAAGCAGACCAATTTCACTTGAGGACTGAAATCATGACTCTTCCATATGAGCTAATTAAGAGTGTGCTGACTTGGAAGACAATGTTTGCCACATAATTTGTTACTTATCATATGGTAACATTGAAGTTAGTGGGGTTGTGTTGGTAGCTGTAGCATCAAGGACCAAGCAGTTACAGTGCCCTACAATGTTCTTTTGATATGATGATAAACTGCATCAGTCATAAATGCTGATACTTAGAAAATAGTATTTATTCCCAAGCCTCTCAGTTGCTCTTAAGTATTTACTTTTTGGGTATTATTGGCTTCAAGGAGCATTAACAAAATGATGATTATATGTTGGTTTAAAGGCTATGAATGTTTATTACTTCAAGCAGAAAGGCTTTGATTTATTCTTGAAATCACTGGTAGTAATTTGGAACACCACACTTAAACATATGCTCTAACTGATGCTTCCCTTGGTAGCTCAGTCAGAGGCAGAATTTTTCTGTAGTTATGCATTTCTAGGGGTCTTGAGTGTGAACTACTTGCAAGCCTCCACCTATACCTTATGTGTGCACACAACAGACAGATGTAATGCTTTAACTTTTTTTCTTTATTGAAGATAGGTTGTAATATGAATTGGCACAAGTGTTTTGAATTTGGACTATTATGCAGAGAACAGAGCAGTATGAATGTCTTAAATAGTGCCTGACTTCTGTTCTTAGCACCTGCTGGCCTCCTGCATTGGTCTACTATTGTGAGTGTTGAATAAAAGGGGAAAAAAACCTCTATGTTTTTAGATCTGTTTTACAGCTGAATGACATATTTCTGAACAGATTAAAGAAAAAAAGGGTGAGAGGGGAAACAGCATGGATTTACCAAGAGTGAAGCACCTGAATAATCTTTTGTGGTAAAAGAACTAGGCCTGTGGACAAAGGAGGAGTGGAGGGTATAATTTTCATTGTCTTTAGCAACATTTCTGATGTAATCTGCTGCAATATTCATATGCCCACGTTAGGGGCAGGTGCTTAAATAAATGCTTAAATAAAATCTGACTGGATGATCATGACTAGGAGGAATATCTAGGTAGGGCTGTACTCGGCCTAAGCTGACTCTGAGTGGAGTGGTAGTCCTAAATTTTCCTGTGATTCCTATGACTTTTTGCAATGAAATCAAAGTCTACATGAAATACAGCTTTCCTGTAGAATATGTTAGAAATTGCTTTGGTTCATTTAGGAGCTTGACATATTTTGTTTTCAGATTCAGGAAGAGTTATTTAATTTCTCCAAAGAAGCTAATAAATACACATTTCAAATTCAGGAACACTGATGTTTAGTATATGGATAAGTACAAATAACAGAAAAGTGAATTTAATAACATGATAGTAATCTTGCCAGTAACACAGTAAGGCATGCATTATAATTCAGTCAGGTTCTTCCACAGCAGTCATCATCACGCTGCAAACTGTACTTAAAGACATGACCTCAGGAAGAATTTCCAAGGTTTCCCAATTTCTTATGGGTTTAGAAGTTGACAAGTACTTCTGTGAATTTTTATACATCTATTCCATTTTTCAAAATATTCCTTGATGTTAGATTGCTGATGGACTGTCTCAACTGTTGACCATGAGCTGTCTTGGTTAATGCACTTACCCTGTCAGAGGTCTAGGTTGTCATGCTTTACATCAATCCTCTTGCATATTATGCTAGAGAAAATTAGAGGCATATCAATGAATTGTATGTGAAATAAGTCAGAAAGCTGCAATTTTTTCATAGAAAGCTCCAGTATGCCTTGTTGGGTGATGGCAGTCTCATTCTTGAAAAATCTATGTAGAAGAATCATGGAGTGGCCTGGGTTGGAAGAAACCTTACAAATGATCTTGTTCCAACCTGCAATGGGCAGGGATGCTTTTCACCAGCCCGGTTATTCAGGGCCCCATACAACCTGGCGTTGAACACTGCCAGGAATGGGGCATCCAGAACTTCTCTGGCTAACTTGTTCCAGTGCCTCACCACCCTCACAGTAAAGAATTTCTTCCTAGTGTCTAATCTAAACCTCCCCTCTTTCAGTCTGAAGCTGTTCCACCATGGCCTTGCAAAAAGTCTCTTCTCATCTATTTGTAGGCTCCCTTCAGGTATATGACTACCACAATATGGTCACTCCAAACCTTCTCTTTTCCAGATGTCCAACATGTTTTTAAAATTGCAAATTTAGTGACAGTACAATGACAAAAGCTTTAACCCCAGCCTCCTCTTGCAGCTTCTTTCAGAATCATCATTTGCTGTCTTAGCAGTAGGCTTGCTGCTAACTATCCCTGCCTGCAGTGGCCTGGTCTGTTAGCCTAGCTAAGGTTCTGATGGCTGAATCTGAGTTCACTCTCGATGCTGAGCACATTTTTGGGACATTGGTAATTATCCAGTATGAGCTAATTTGATCTTAAGGGCATGAGAGCAGTAAAGATGATATTCATCAGGAAGGCATAATTCAGCTGCTCATAGCTGCTTTCTGTCTCCATGGGTGATAACACTAGTCTTATGTGGCAATATTATCTAGGAAATTTCTTATAAGCCTTAATCCTGTTCTGAATATATATACAGGGGTATTCTCCCCCCAGCATTTCTGCATGTCTGTTCTGGGTTAGAAATTCTGCCTCTCTTGTGGGAAGATGCTTGCTTCTTACCCAATAGCAGTGTTACTTTGGCTCCATCTTTTTGGCTACCCATGCACCCCTGAAGGTGCTGTACAGTATAGGAATGGCAATGTCTTACTACAGCAAGACCCCAAGTTGTTAGGGGAAATAGCACTAAAATATCTCAGTATTGAAAGAGTTGATTGTCTTTCTTAGCCACTGCAATACCATTTCTGCAAAAATATTGACAGTCTGTAGCATCAACTCATAAATTTAGAAGCAGCTATTTTATTTGTTTTGGTTTGCTCACTGCATAAATCAAACAGAGCCTTTAAGGAAGTATAACAAATAATAATGGTCCTATTGGTATAAATTTTCTGCTGCTGAATAAAAGGAGAGAAACCCAATATGAAACCTATGAAAACACAAAATGATAAAAGCAGGTGTTTGACTCTGTAAATTGTTCCCAGTTATTCCCAGCACTGGGAGTTTATTCCTGGGTTGTATTTCACCTTTAAATGTGTGACTGCTGTTTTTCTTGAAACAGATCTGCTCACTGTCATCTGAGGACTGATATGGTCCCTTTTGGATTTTAGTGAGTGTATGATGCTCTGGTAGCTGAATTTTACATGGCTTCCTGTGATGAGCATTACAGGCTTCTGTGAGAAGAGACTTGAGCAGCTGAAGCTTGGCAAGCCCCAGTGGATCCTGTTAGAGATCAGAGGAGAAACCCACAAGCAAGGACATGGAGTAAACAGCGATACATCTGTCAGCAGGCAGCTGATCAAATCTGTACTCTGGGTACAGTTGGACATGAAAGAAAATACTCAAATTGCTCTTTCACCTGCCTTGTGCCTTGCTGCCTCCTGTAAAAAGATGTCCATACTCTTGGATTCAGGTTGCCTTGTTAATGAGAGATCACGCTCTGAGTGGCTGTGTGCTGTGGATATTGGTACATTGGGTTGCAGTGTGTCATCTTTGGCATTCTCTGGAAGAAATGGGACCAGTGCTCTCTTCATTCAGTTAGATTTTCTGTACCAGAATAAAGCCAAAGTCAAGAAATAGAATTGTTCAATGACAAGTACTGTAAAAGAGCTCAGTTTTCACTATTAGGACATTGAATTTTTATTTGTTTTAAAAGAGAAGTATATTGTTCTGAGAGGAGTGAAAAATGTCTGATTAATATTTATTTTCTGAACTAGTCTCACTTCCATTTTTTTTTTTTTTTTAAGATACTGGAATTATGTCAGCTTTTTGAATTCCAAGTGGTGAAAATGGGAAAAGAGACCTGAGAGATTTTATGCTTATGTAATTCCTATAATTTTTTATAGTAATACTTAGTCAATGACCATATAGTAACTTAAAACTTAAGAACTGGCATTTCATTCTAGGCATTGCATTATGTGCAAATGTAATATGTTTTTATGATGATTTCTTTACAGTCTAAGCTAGAAGTGCTCCAAAGAGAACATAACAAAATGTGGAAAACAAGTAATGGGTCCTGCTGGTCCTCATGCCATCTGGAGGAAGGGAGCAGAGGTCCTGGCACACAGGTGCCCCTTGGTAAGCTACAGTGCTGGACGAGGGCAGGATGCTGCTCAGTTGCACTTCTGCAGCCAAAAGCACCTTTTTTTTTTTTCTTTTTTT
>VWYP01017012.1:661949-716352 GCA_013400435.1 Pycnonotus jocosus
TTTTTTTCTTCCTGCTGAGCAGTGCAGACATCAAGTGCAAAAGGCTGGACCCAGAAGCATTTCAGGTGGAAGCTGCATTTCCTTCCGACATTAGTCTTAGGTCTGAGCTGCTTGGCGAAAAAGATTTGTTCTAACCTTAGCTGAGTGCAGAGGATATCCCAGATTGCACCTACATTAGGGGTTTGTTCAGAGCAGTAGTGCTGTTCTGAAGCAAGTTGCTAAACCTGCCTTCTTGCAAGGCATTGGCTTGATTCACAGTGTGACTCTGGAACACATGGATTACATCTCTGATGGGCAGCAGACTTGGAGGCCAGGAAAATGTTACAAAACTGATATTGCCCCACAGAAGATGGACAAAGCAAGGCCCCATCACCAATTCTTCTGTCTTCTGTGTGAATACTGAAGTATCACTCCAGAGGTGCCTGCCTGTGCCATGCAGGGAAGAGCGTTCCACTGTAGCTTTAAAGCAGTTCAGTTGTGAAAGTGGTAGCTGCTGCATGAATATGTGTATGCAAAGGGTTCATCATAGAACAGATGGATGAATGACACTGTTTATGTTTTCCTGTTTAGTATCTGTGTATTTAGATTGTTTTACAGATGATCTAGTCCTTTAGCAAGGCTCCCTAAGGGTGTTGTGGGATCAGAAGGATGAGGGAGAGCTCTCAGCTGCTGTGAGAAGCTCAGAAGAGCCTTGCAGAGATGTGCAATGGACTATGGATAGAAATGGCACAAAGACTCAGTACGACCCTCCTCCTCCTGGCTCCAGCAAGTTTTCGGCTGTCTACTTTGGTGGATGTTTGAAAAATCACACTTTGGCTTGACTGTGCCTGCTGTAGCTGAGGGGGTTTAGTAACTTGTGCTTTTCACTGTCTGAAGAAACTTATTTACTTCTGGGAGACTCTTTGGGTTCATGTGGTGCCACAGCTCAGCCATCAAGAACTGGAGATAGAAACTAGTTCCACATAGGGAAATGCTTAAACCTGAGGTGTGGATAATCTACAGCCTAGCTAGCCTGTTATGAAGAGCAGGAATCATCAGAGATGGGTTTTGATGTGGCTTTTTGTTTCTCTTTCTGGATCTTCAGAACATGCTGAATTGAGCTTAGCTACTGTTGCTGATGCAATGTGGCTGGGTTAGGAAAACCTTAAAAAAAATTGAAATGTCAATCTGTTTGAGTGAAACTTGCCGAAGTAAGTAAGAAGTGTTGTAGTTAGAACTGTAAACAAGATTATATTGCCTTTACTCCTAAATATTAACAACTGACAAATTTCTATGGAAACTGATGTTCTGCAGGATATTATACATGAGATCTAAAAGTAATGACAATGAAGAAATTAGTGAATTTTTCTGTAATGGGAAAATGAGGCTGTAAAGATGTTATTTTTGAGTTACATTTGCACAGCTTCTACCTTTAAACAGAGGCAGCTTGTGCAAGAGCTTGAATGCAGCGTGTGGTCTTGTAGGGAGTGTGTGGATGTGATGTCAGTCCTAAGTTCTTATGCACTGGCAAATAAAATACTTACAGTAACTTTTTTCTAACATAAACCACATTTTGAGGTTTTGGGTTTGGTCTTCCTTGTTCATGACGGAGATCTTTTGTTTGAGGTTTTGACCTTCTATGCCTACTGCTTTTCTCAGTTTAATCAGGGGCAGCGACAGATATGCACTACCTTGCTGAGATAGCATGGAATCAAGACTTTGGTACTGACAAGGAAATCTAAATTTCCTGAAAGATGCTTTTCTGCAACCTACACTTAAAAGACTTGGCCATGCAGTTCATCGTTTCATATGTTTGATGACATCCAGGAAAGAAGGCTGTAGAGCCTGGAAGTTACCCTAGGGAGGCTTTCACCCATCAGTAGCCTCCTGGACCACAGCTCCATGCAGCCATGGCCAGCACATCCAGCTTTCCACCTGCCAGCTGTGCAATGGATGCACTGTGGTGATGGGCTCTGAGCAAGAAGCTGCTGCTGTCAGTCTAAGCCCTTTCAAAATGGATACCTGCCTCCTAGGAAAGAAAATAACCTCAGCTGGCATTAACTGAGGTTCCATTTTGGAAATTCCTATGGAAAAAGTTCCAAATCAGCCCAGGTACTGAAAAAGCCACAGGAGACGAAATGCTGGTGGATCATTGTGATGCAGTTTGTGGCACTCCTGTCTGCAGGAGTGTGAATAAAAGGTTGCTGAGTCTTTAAAGGAATTCTGCCAGCATCTAGTCAAAAATCTTGTTGCTGATAATGTTGATGTGGATAGGGATTTATCTGGCCAGGTGTCCACCTGACAATGAAAGATGACTGCCTCTCCCTAAGACTTTCTACACACCTGTAAGATAACTGCAAAGTAGGACTGAAGATTTTGTTTTCTATATGCCCACTTGAAACCTGAGAATGTCAGTGTGATGTTATTTGGATAGAACTTTTTAATTAACAAAAGAAACATGAAAAGCAATCTTTTGGCACACACATAATAATTAGTTTGCAAAACTATTGTAATGAGTGTAGAAAGCTGCCAGACTGTCTGTTCTGTTAAAGAACCCTAATATTTTGATGCAAGCTCAATGTGTCCAAACCAAGATCTGATAGACCAGCAGCCAGAATAAGTCTAGAGATGAATTTGCTCTACCTTGAGTGCCCCCTGTCCAGAGAGCTTTTAGGAAAAAGACAGGCTTTAAGTCGCAAGGATTTCAAATTGCATGGGATTTATGAGCTAAAGCCCATGTCTTGACTTATGCTTGAAAACAAACCGATAGTTGCTGCATTTTAAAGACTATGCTTTCTTGTCTGCAAAGGGCTGTGCAATACTGACATAGCACATCCTGAAACAATTAGCTGTAACTGTACTAATTTAATTCTTGTACTGTGAGGGAACACAGCAAAGGAATATAATCCCATAAATTGTGCCCCACAACTTAAAAAGGACGTTAAGATATTTGAACAACTCTAGAGAAGGGGAGCAATGATGGTGAAGGAGCTGGAAGGAATGCCCTCTGAGGAGTAGTTTAGGACACTGGGTTTGTCTAGGTTGGAGGGAAAGGGGTTAAGAAGACACTTCACTGCTCTCTACAGCTTCCTGGGAAGGAATGGAGAAGGGAATGTTGGCTGGTCTCTTCCTCCCAGGATCCCATACCAGGATATACAGGAATGGCTCGAAGCTGCATCTGTCAGGGGAGGTTTGAACTTAACATCAGGAAACACTTCTTCACCAAAAGGGTGGCCAAATCCTGGAGCAGGCTTCTTGGAGATGAGGTTGATGCCCCATGCCAGTCAGCTTCCAAGAGGCATTTGGACAATGCCATTAGTACCATGCTTTAGGTTGTGGTAAGCCCCCAAGCTGTCAGGCAGTCAGACAAGATGATCATTGCAGCTCCCTTCCAGAAGAATTATTCTATTTTTTTCTTCTTCCCCTTTTCCTAGCAGTAACTGCAGAGGAAATCTCTGATGATATTTCTTCGCTGCCCTGCAATAACAGCAGGCATTGAATAGGTAATTGTGTCCCATTCTACAAATGGGTTCTGTCACTTTGCGGGGGTAAAAGAATGTGCCTTCTGATGGGGTTGAGAATTGTGGATTTTCTTTAGGTAATTTGACCACTTGAAGAAATTTAGGGAAAAAAAAAAGTGTGCAAAGTGCAGATTTTTTAAGTCTTCTGTGTTCACCCAGTTCAGCTGTGATTCCACAGGATGGCTCAGGGCAAATGTCTCAGCCTGGAGCCTTCAGACCCTGCCTGAGTTACACTGGAGGTTTGCACATCTCTGCCTCTGTGTCCTGGAGCAGCCTGACCCCTACAAGGGAGAGCTGCTCTCCTGGATGGACCCCTCAGGCCTAGGACACAGCTTGTCATGCCTAACTTTAGGGATAACATGGCATAACTATAATACCTTATTCCATTCCCTGTCTTCCCCATGAGTCAAATAATGATGACTCTTACTTGCCTGAAATGCTAGGAAATGTTCAGTGTCAAATCCACTTTTAAGAGGACATATTACAAAGGTTGCAAATGACAACAGTATTTTATTGTCTTTCTCAATCTGCTTCAGAGCCAATGTCCACAAATTAACAAAATGCATACGTGTAGCCAGGAGCAGGCAAATACATTCTTCAGTTTAGCTTGGAAAAATCTTTATTTCTTTTCAAAAATGAATGACAAGTGCCTAGCTGTGATTTCTGATGATGACTCCCAGGGTCATGAATGCACACACCTGTACCTTCTAGCACCAGAAAGGGTTATAAAAACATGGAATCTTGTAGGAGATGGGTTCTTCCAGTTGATAGAAAGTTTTGGGACAAATGAAAAATTCTTTTTTAAACAGATTAACAACAAAACTTCAAATTTTTAAATGAAAGATCTACATATTTTTCTTTCCCTTTAGGAAAAAACCATTTTGTTTCTATTGTCTTTTTTTTTTTTTACTTTATATAAGACAACAAAAAAGCTACAAATTGCATTCTAAAAAGGTCAAAGTTGTTCAGTTTTATAGGAATGTTTTGGTTTTATTTTTCATGAATGAAATCTTGTTTGCTGAAGTGCTGTTTGCCATAGAAATGTTATTTTGGAAAATGCTTATCAACAGCTCTAATAGCTCTTGCTCCCTGCTTTAAGTAGTTGGACTTCTCTCCCAAGTTGTATTATGAGTCTTGCATAATCTGGAAGTTTTACTCATTAGCAAGCCAGAAATTAAATTCAAATCATAGGACAAAGCTAATCCATTATCTTTATTTTGACTGAAAAAATCCTTTCAACTTAATCTAACAGGTTTATTGTTGTTGTTGTGCTCTTGGGAGTTATCTTTCCTTGCTGTTGTTTGTTTTAAGCTATGGGTTTAGATAATATCAGGATAATGTACCATGTAAATCAAGGAAATAATCTTAATCTTCTGTCTGGAATATGACAAGTGTTTCTAATTGTAATTAATAACTCATAAATTAAACACTCCAATTAGCTTTGGCTGTTTAAGGTAGGAACTGGTTTCATATCAATGACCCAAAATTGCTAGGCAGTCTTTTGTGAGGATTGGATAATCAGATCTGCCATTAAGCTCCCATTTCTTTGGTCAAATTGTTTTCACAAAATTTCTCCCTGTATGTATGATCAAATCCCACAGAATTTCTTGTCATCTTGAGTTTGGTTTCTTAGATGACACTAGAATTTTATCAAGGTTTTGATGTCTAGCTAAAATGTTTTGAAGTAGTGGTTTAACCCATTATTTCAAAATACTTCCTATTGTACAGCCTTAACTACACTCACTGCAGTTTCAAATATATGCAATGGGCCCAGAATCCCGAAATCCCTGGGTTTGCAAACACCTGAACTTTCTCAGCTAGCATAGAATTACATCTTTGCCTTCAAGTTCTCTGGTTTAAGAGCCAGCAAAGCCACTGCCTTGCCTCCTGCTCCTCCCTGGGGCTGTGTCACGTAGAGGTGGTGCAGACTGTGTCAGTAGGTAACACGAGTCAAGTGGAGCTCAGCAGCATCTCACCTTTCTGGTCTTTTGGGGTGGTTTGGCACAGTACTTGCTCTTGAGCAGAGGTCTGTTTGTGTCTGAAAGGCTGAACTGATGTCTGCATCATTTATGTGAAAATACAGCCAGTGACTGGCACCCAACCTTCCAGAGAGATGCTGTAAAGATTAAATTATGAAGCAGACTGTCAAGCCCCATCTATTTCTCATTTCCTTTGTTTTGGCATGGGTGTTAGCAGCTCTTCTTATGGAAATATTTTTCTCTGATTGGAGAACGCTGATTTTTTTTCTTTTTTTGCCTGGAATATATTTATGAAAGTCTTTTTCTCTTCTGACCAACTGTAGAGA
Source organism: Pycnonotus jocosus (assembly GCA_013400435.1). Taxonomy (NCBI): domain Eukaryota; kingdom Metazoa; phylum Chordata; class Aves; order Passeriformes; family Pycnonotidae; genus Pycnonotus; species Pycnonotus jocosus. The sequence continues at coordinate 667,755 of VWYP01017012.1, forward strand.
TGTTACTGGGAAATTTCTGAGCATCAGCTCAGTGCATTTCGACTTGTAGTCCACATAACGAGAGGTCCTTTACTCCCAAACTGTGATGCTGCTGTGGATAGGCTTGTTGGATTCCCCCAGAACTAAATTTATAAATGGAGATGCTCCTCTATATGCTATGCTATGATAGATTCTGCTAATGAAGGGCTTGGGTGAGGTGCCTTCTCCTCCATGGCTTGAGGCAAATGCTGTATGAGAAGGGGAAGCAGGAGAAAATGAGGAAAAGCGTGCTGCAACTAATGTTTTGCTGTGAGCGTGTTTGCAGTATTAAAGCAAATTCATTTTTATAGCCTTGTTAGTTTTAACTTTATGGCCTCCAATTCAATTCATAAACTTAGAATGTCTTATGTAAATGCAAGCCTAAAAATGCCAGTAGTGAAGAATTGGCAAAATAGTGAGTTATCCGTGTAATTTATTGAAAGAATGTAAACAGAAATGAACAAATAGACAGACTGCTCTCATGGGGACAAGGGGAAAGCAATGTCAAAAAATGTACACTGCATGAAGCCATGAGAAGTTAATACAGCATAATGCAACTAGGTCTGCAGAATATCAAGTGAAGCCAATTACTGCTTTTAGCCCAACATGCTTAATAGATTCAGTGTTTTGTCCCTGTCCTCCCAGCTAATTCCCTTGGGACAATACAGGCAGTCTTAAAGTAGCGACAAGATGTGACTTTCCTCAAACAATTTCTCCATGCTATTATCAGTTAAAATGTTTGCATTAAGATCTGTGAATCTTGGAACTAAGGTTTAAAAAAATTCACAGAACAGATTTACTAGAGGTTGTAACTAGAGCAGAGAGAGCCCGATGCTTCAGTGGATGCCTTGGCTGAATTTATGTTTAACTTACATTGTTTGATCCTTTGAAGCTGTGTCCACAAAAACTGTGGGGTAGAGGAATGGGGTGGATTTATTCAGTAATTTTTAATTTATTGCCTGGCACTTTCCCAACTTGTCTTGAACATGCTTCTTCCCCTTGACTTGCACAAAGTTGAAGCATCACTGCAGTTACTTTACTGTATCTTCTCTGCTGTTAGTCCTAACATGACTAACTAATGATGGAAAACTGTGCTGAGGACTGAGCAGATATAGGGCCAGTGCTGATGTTTCAAAAGTCCTAGCCAGCGTAGTTAGAAGTTGACAAGCCTGGTCTTGTTAAGTCACTCACTAGCCACAGATAAGCCAGTTGTAGGATAGAAGTGGTTTTACTGCACCAATGTGATGCTCTGCTATAAAATCTGCCTCTTGCTTCTGTGAGAGTTCTGCCAGGTGCTGCTCTCTTCAGCTTTCAGTGATGACCATGGGATATGAATAACAGGAAAGAAACTACAGCTTTTATGCAAGTATTTAAATGCCAGACTTCTCATGAAATCCATTTCATGTGTTCTTTAATCCATCTTATGTATTTTGGCTGTAACTTTCATGGCAGGTATCATGGTGACAGCATAGCAGGAAGGAATAGTTCCCTCTTTTCCCAGGAAAATCATTAGAAGCCAGAGGAGATGAGCTCAGTCCCATAAATTGGGGGGAAAAATACAGCCAATCAGCAGCTGTGGTTTCAGCTTGCAGGCTTCATCCAGGGGACTGGTGTCCTTACCCTGCCTTGGTTCTCTTTGTAACATTGTGTATAGGACACAACCATAAAAGGTTCTGCTCTAGAAATGGTCTGCACAGGTTTGGATACACACTTCAGGTTGTGTGGGTTTAAAGTGTTTTGCTGGAATGAGTCAAGTACTTAGTGGTTTGTAATGCTGGGGGCATTTATGGCTAAGTGCAGGACATCTCCAATATTCATGAGAGAACAGCAGCCCCATCATGAGAGAGCATAGCAATAAAATGATTTTATTACAACTTTATAGCTCTCCTGAGATAAAGCCCTGGTTACAGAATTTGTGATCGTACCCTCAAGCATGTGCAGGAGGACATTTTGTTTCTGTTGTTTAATTTCAAGCACCCCTGTGAATCTTCAGTTTACAGAAAGTAAAGATTTTCACATACACAGGTAAATAAACAAACACCTCTGTGTTCAGTAAAATGGGCATCAAGCCCTACCCTTTTAACAGAGATGTGTTACAGATTTCATGTTTGCTCTGACTTCAGTAGGAAGCCTGAGGACAAAATTCCCATCAGCTTCACCATAAAGTGGTTCCATAGGTGTTTTCCCTAAGAGGTGTTTTACTACTAGATCCACAGATGTGGTGAGGTGCACAGAAACAGGATGTGTTACAGCCAGTTGGAGGAAATTATATATATCTGTATTTTAATGTTTTTAGTGTATGCATTATATATAGCTCAGAATTTATACTTGGGTAACCATAAGCTATAACCTTGTGAAGGTTGACTCTTACCTTTTAAAATGTACTTTATTGGTATCCAAATGAGCAATACAGCACAAGAAGTTTTGCCATACTGCAATAAAACTTCTAGCAAAAATAGAAAAAATCAGAACTCAAAAACAGTTTTAAAACAATGCAGATTAAAAGAAAAAAAATGGGGGTGGGAGAGGGAAGGAACTCTAATTTCAAAAGCAGTGGCAGAAATATTTCTGAAGTGTCAGTGGAATCCTGCCAAGGATACATACTACACATACTGATTAATATAGAAGTTGCCTACCAGTAAAATTTTGGGAAGTAGAAGCAAAAAGATGGACCAGAAGGACATGCAAATACATGTATATTGTTACTTCTCACTTCTCTAAAAAAAAAACCAAGAAAAATCCTGGAGCCACCAGCCTTGATGTGCTTATGCAGTTGAAGTTTTTTAGCATGCACAGATGCTGTGGTGGGATTCTTGCAAGACAGTGTTTTCTGTATTATCCCCAGCAGCTGCTTACCATGAAAATTAAAAGCATCTACTTATTCAGCAAACCTTGCACAGTGGTGCAAGATGAAAATCTTGGTCTTGACGTTTCTCCTGGATGCAGAATCAAGTCCTTCAGCAGCCTGAATGAGTGGTGCTTGTACTGTCCATGTAATGTGGATGAACATATGAGAAGGTTTTGTTCTGTGTAGCATGATCACACAGAAAGGATAATGTGGAAAGTAGCAGATGACTGATGATTTAACAATAAAAACCAATAAATAAAAAAGAAGATGCTGTATCGTTTATTGCAATTTTCTCAAAGAAGAAAAGATATTGAATTCCTTTCAAGAAGGATCTCGAGAGCCTTTCTTAATGCACATCCAATGCCAAGCTCTTGAAAGCCCCATGTATTTTATAATATGGCTAACAAAGGAAAAACTGTGCAACAAAGCAGGGGAGGGGCTCATATTGACTGAATGTGGACAGACTGTGATTGATAGTGTTAGCTTTTTTCCCCTTTGTGAGCTGTGCACAATAATTACTGTAGGCAGAACCTCATGTTTTAATATATTGTACAATAGCCTCTCTTTTGATTGAAATTCATGTTCATTTGATCTTGACAGCAATGCAAAGTTAGTTTTTTCCGGTAACATTTTTAATAATTAAACAAGCTATTTAAAGCTTGGCATTTTCATTATGTTTGCACCAGTGCTATCCATTATTCTGATGATCCAGTGATTCTTTATTAAAACGAAAAATATTACATTCAAATATAAATGTCAGGCATAATTCATAAGTGTAATGAAAGTCACATCTGGCTTGGAGATGCAGTCCCCTCATACATCTCAGTGGCCAGAGATTGCAGCACCCTTTTATGCTGGGCCACCTGGGTGACAATGGATGTGCTCCTGAACCTGATGTCTGTTAACCCTGGCATTCTCCCTCTGGAGAATATTCTTTATTGCTTTCAAAAATATTTTCTCACTGGATGGAAACTAAAAAGCAATGCTGTCTCACTGTGTTGTTAAGTTGAAATATCTCAATTGTGATAGTCTAGGCCTGTTATTCTGGAGGGGCAAGAGTGAAAACTGAAAAACCCATTTAATCACGCTGTGATTTAGGTGAAACCGTGATAAACCTGTAAAATGCCATCATTCCAAGGGCTATATGATGTGGAAATATCACAGTTTAAGTTCAGGGCTAAGGTCTAGATTAACTCTACCCACTTCATGTCTTTGCCCTTAGAAAGCACTTAGAAATATTTTCTATANTAGGTCTAGATTAACTCGACCTACTTCATGTCTAAGCACTTAGAAATATTTTCTATAACAAAGGTAAAGAGTCAGAGAGTATTAATTTCCTATTGAGCAAGGAATATTGGTAAAATAGGCCATTCTGGCTGATTCTCTTCTGAGCAGCACATGTTTTTTGTAGAAAATCTCCTGTCTGGACTCCTGGTACAATTCAGGAAACTCTGTTACACCACCCTGTGCGTCTGTCCCTGTGTGGCACAGTGTGAGTGACATCCTGACAGCTCCTGAGTTAGCAACATGAGTGAGCCATGAGCCTCTTCACTGTCCTGATGTGTTCATGTGGCCTGAAAGGGGTTTGTCCAGCTGCTTCACTTCAGTGACACAATCCCAGTTTGGTATGTCAGTGGCTGTTTTATCCCCTGTCATTAAGGGGATGACATACTCATTGCAGCTGACTGGGTTGATGTCACTACAGCAGAATCTCCTCCTGGGCTTTCTGATTATTTGTCCAGAGGAGGGAACTGGTTGAGGACAATATAGCATTTTTCCCCATTTACTTTTCACAAACACACTGCTTTTGCCTGAGTTGCACCAGTCAGAGAGAAAATGTCAAGCCTTGGCTTCTCTCTGAAGAAAACTATTCCAGATGGGAGCTCACCTGGGAACAGGGCAAGAGGTGACCTCATGGGAAAGCAATACTGGCTTTGCCAGCAGTGGAGGTGTCATTGCTCCATCCTTGTACTGTTTTTCTCCCAAGAGGAAGGAAGGATTGAAATTAATGTGGTTTCAACTTATATGGAGTCCCAAAAGACTGGAATCAGAGCAGTGGTATCACCTGGTATTTTTTACAAAGGCAGCACCTCTTGGGCTATTTCTTCATTGTCCCTAAATTATTTAACCTCTTCTGGTTTATTGAAATGACATGACATGAACTGGCAGTCTAGAACTCTGGAGCCAAACTTAAAACAAAGAGTAGGTACTAGATACTATAACAGCCCTGCAGTATTTTTAGATTATTTAAATGATTTTTGAGAACTCTTTTGAGAGCTTTTTTTCAGACAGCAATTTGTGGACCTCTTTTCCAGTCTGGTTTGCTGCAGACAGATGGATATAGCTGGAGAGAAATCTAGTGAGAATTGCTGAGAATTGTGAGAGAGAATCTGGTGTTGAAATGTTCCCTCTGAGAAATGGTTCTTCCTGGGATTTCCCAGCTCTGGTCTGGTTTAACACCCAACTGTTTGCTCAAAGCGCTGCCCACAATGAAAGCCTTCCCCTTAGTATATGGCATGCCTGTTTGGAGTCTGTGTGAGGATGTCAGTGCCTGTGGATCAGAGAGACTTCTTCAGAGTCACAGGAAAACTTAAGCTTCCAAATATTTCCAGAGAGGGTTTAAAGAGGGCACAAGATTTTCTTTAGTACATGGTTCATTTTGATGCTTTTCATTATCACTCTGTTATTTCATTTAAAAGGACCCCCAAAGTTTTGTTATATTTTTGTTTAATAAGGGTAAAGCCATTAAGACAGTATTCTGGGATATTATTTGAGTATCAATGTTGTTGAAGTGCATTTTTCAATTTACTGACTTTGAAGCCATGGGAGCAACTTTACATTTGAATCCAATCAAGGAACTCTTGATGTAATAAATGAAACACCAGGGAAAAATCAAGGGTAACAATTGTATTTTCTCCCTTTGACTTTGGATTTTTAATGGAAAGAATAATTTCTGAACATTTTGAGAAATATTAAGTCTTTCCAGGCGAGCGTTCTTTTGCCTATTTGTTTTTTATGTATTCTTGCCACATAACAGTGGGAGATTTTTAACATACAGCTGAGACTGAAATATAAGCTCCCCTAATGAGTAAGATATATTGTCAGTGTCAAGTCAAATACAATAAAAAATGAGTGAATAATATGTGTACAAAAATGTACCATATGCCATTTCGTGATGATTTTTATTATCAAATTTATTCTTCAACTGATGCCACAGGCAGGCAAGCACTTTTTTACCTTGTGTAATTTTTCTTTGAAATCTGTGTGTTCACTTTTATTTAGCTGATGCTGATCTGTTTCTAGTTCAATAACTAGTGTTTCTAGTGTATATATATGTGCATGTCTATAGTGGTATGTACATGTCTCTGTCTGTTGTGAAATTCTTGTGACAGTATAACATTGCTTGGTGACAGAGAGTGTCTCTTCCTCTCCATGTTTTTGCCTCCCAACCCACGTGCTGGGGTTGAAATGCACTCCACAACCCAGGCCAAAGGCTCAATGCCTTGCTGGGTGTCTATGCCAGGCTCCAAGCTTGATTATTCACTACAGACACTTCATGTCCCTCTACTGAGAACTGAGAATTAATGAAAGCAGTGTCTGAGCATGTATTTGGGTTTACTGGCAAAGCTTTTATTGTCATTGATGGGAACTGCATCATGTGTTTAAAAAAGAAACAAATTCTGATTTTGGCCAATTTTTGTAATTTTATTAAACTTTCTGGTGCTCAGAATCTCATTGCAATCATAAGCAGCTTTTAGCTTGACTGTTTCTTCAGCTGAAATCTGCTGATCTTTGCTGGTGGAGCAGGTCTGTGCTTTATGATGCATTTTTCCCACCCCACCCACTTCTTCCCTCTGCTCTTCTTCCCTTCCCACATATGCTTCTCTTCAGGTCTTTATTTTTTCTCCTCAGCTTGTTTATTTTCTTTCCAGCGTGCTTACACACTATTGGCTGATTCAGAAGTTCAGAAATCTAACTGAGGAGCTTTATCTGAGTGTCAGATACAAGATGCTTTTAGAGGTTTCAGTTTTGAGAAGGTTATCTTGATCTTTGGAAAGGAGGTTTGTAAAGACATAGTAAAAAAGGGTAGCCCAAGCTTCAAGTCACTTTATCAGCTCTTTTTCAATTTAGTCAGTTTTGAGTTAAGTTCATTCAGATACCAGGACCAAAACAATTTCAAGTGCTTTTTACTCTTGTTGAGTTCAAAATATTGATGAAACTAGTGCTAATACTTTCTGTATTTACAACCAGTGTATGAGCAGATGGAGGAAATACTTCCCACCAATGAGAATGCTAAGGTTCAGGAAGGTATGAAAATCTGATGGGGGCAGCAGAGGAGAATGCAAATTTACCAGATATTTCTGAAATGCTTTAAAATAACAATTGAGTGGACTGAGGCTTTTATTTTTTAAACATTGGTCTGTGTTATGTACATATACAAGACTTATATTGGTTTCTTCTCTTTGAACAGTGGCTCTTCAAAAATTACAAAATGAGTCCTGAGTTGAAAAAATGGGTACATCATACTGAGGCTGGTTCCCTGTCCTTTTTTCAAATTATATCATAGCATATTGTGTTCTAGACTTCTTCAAGGTTATGTTATCAACCATGGATTTCTCTTTAAATGAAGAGATGCCTCTATTCTAAAGATCCTGGATCCTAAGGAAACTCCATTTTCTAGTTCAGTTACCCAAATGACATACCAAGGGTAGTATTTGGTGTATTTAACTGAACCTAAAACACAGGGGATATCAGAAAATTCTGTAATACAGACTTGAATTAAGCAGTAAAAAGTCATATTATATGCATCTTCTTTCTACATATAAATAAATAATGGGCCCTATTACCAGGCTGTGAGGCTTCATTGTCTGCAGTTACGGACTTTTCCTGGCCAGAGGGGAAATAGAAAGGATGCAACAATAGCAAAAAAAAAAAAAAAAAAAAAAAAAAAAAGAAAAAAAAGAAGATAGGAACATGTTTGAATTATGTATTGAGGTTTCTAAGAGTTCTGCATTGTCCTCGGTTAGTGTAGCTGTTTCTTCCCTTCTTGTGGGAATGATGATTCATGCAGGTGCTGCAGGATGAGAAACTAAATCATTTTAAGTATGTTAATGAAACATTTGTGAGAGTTATGAAATATGGAAGGATTGGTGCAAAAATGAAACAGCTACCAAAATTATTAAATAAAAGTGTAAAAATATGTAATTATCTGCCGCTTTTACAGTATTCCCAGGGATTCTGCTCATCACTTGCTATGAGAGAACAACTGTTATGACCTTAGGGCCTGGTTCTGTAAATGTAATATTGCTGGCATAATCCTACTGACTGCACTGGCATAACTTAGTGAAAATCTTTCCAGTACCTGGTGCCTAATATCCCAATTCTGAAAAGTTAAAGTAATACTAAAAAATGACTGTACATGCTATTTAGAATGTGTTCATGTGCATATGCCTATATATATATGTATGAAATAAGAGACACAGGAAGGAAGAATTATTTTCGGTCCTAGGTGAGCAAGTACTTGGTCCACCAGCTCCCTCCATTGCTCTTTGCAGTCATCCCAAAATCTTGTGCCACGCATCTGCATTTGTATAAAAATATTTATATTGTACAAAACTTGTTAGTCTGCTTGCTGCCTCATTTCCTTTCTCAGTATTTTGCACACGTTCACGTTCAGGAAAACACTTCCAGCTCCCAAGAGATGAGATGGATTCAAAACTCCTAGAAACTGTAAAACATAAACTTTTCTGATCTTTTTTACCATATGGATTTCAGACCTTTAGGTTCACGATTTTACATGATTCTTTACAGCCTTCAGGGCTAGAACCTTAAATCTGCTTATATGGTGTTTATGTCAAATGCTGTGAAACTTGCTGGAGTTAAAACCCCAAACAAACTAACCAAAGAAAATTCACAACCCACTATAGATTCCCTAGTTCATAAGGTTAGAAAAAAACTGTTTCAAGCACAGAATACCCTTTCTGTAGAAATATTAACATCTGAACTATTTCTTTTCAAACTGGAAACGTCTTGGGCTTTGGTGTTGTCAACTGCTGGACTACAGTTTTATTTCATTATTTAATACAGTGCCTGCTTGATCTTCTTCTTAATGGAATTTCAAAGAGGGAGGCCATTTATGTAGAAAATTTTCATCTTTTTATTTCTAGAAAATAGCATTTCTCAAAAGGAGAAAAGTTCAGTAAGATTACGTAGAAATAAAATTATCTTGCTCTAGTACTAGGACTTTGAGGGGCCATGGTCAGCCAGCTAATTGACACATCTCAGGAAGGTGAAGCTTTGCGGATTTATTTTAGCAAATAAATCAAGATTCAATAGCCTTCAAAAAACCAACTGTCTAACTGGGGAAGGCTGAAAATGTGGGCTCAGACAAATAACATAGCTGTGTTGGGATTTCTAATGATAAAGGCTGCATTAGAATTCAAGCTGCTGTTGTAATATGTCCGATATTGTATCAACAACAATGAAAATTTCCCTATCTGCTTCCTGTGATATGGAGGATAAACTGTCCTTTGTACCGCAGATGAGGTCTGTGCGTACCTCTGACCTTTCAAGTCTTGCTAATCAATTCTCATCCATCAGGGTATCCACAAATTGCTGTATGAATAGCTAGAGAGGGGAAATTCTCCTCTCATTATACACAGTACAAAAGGTTTGTCTCCCCCTGAAGCACAGAGGTTCTGCTGGAGGCAGGTTACTGCACCAGTTGTACGAGTGGACTTGATGTGTTTTGGCACGTCCTCTAGTGCCGGCACGAAGGCACCCAGAGTCCACGCTGGCTTCCAGCCTCATGTTAGCCCACAAAAATGAGTGGTGCCCAACCTGACAATTCTGGAACTCTTGCTGTCAGAGCAGTTCTCTGCTCTGAAAAAAAATTTGTGGAAGTCAAGCGAGCTATACCAGAAAAAAGCTAGGAAAAGCTCACAGTAGGTTATATCCATTGAAGAGTATTTTATTTGGCAGGCATTACCTGAATGCCTGTCTCTAAGTGCAAGACATCTCGTGGCACCCATGGGAGTGGTTGGAATTCCAGGATCTGTAGTAATCTGGCTGTGGGAATCTGACTCTGCAAAGTGCTGTGTGTACCTGTTAGGGTAAAAGGCACCTACATAATAATAATGGGACGTGATGTTAGGATAAATTCAGGATCTTAGAGGAATCTGCTTTTAATGTGATGTCCATTGTGTGAAATTCAGGAATTCGACTTCAACAGCCTGTGTTGCTCTAGCATGACATGCATTTGGGAGCAAAAGGCCTTCATCCTTAAAACAAAATAATCCCCCAATCCTACAAGTTCTTAGTGCATAATCAATCTGAATACAGCAGCTTTTTCCTCATGAAGAATTCCTAGATGTGTTTGTTCACAATTTTTGCAGATGTTTATTTGAGTGCAAGCAACACAGTGTAATGAAACAAATGAGTTGGAAGTGTCAGAATGCCCAATTATCCAACTCACTGCCTGTCTATGGGGCTGAACAATGAGAACTACCAGGCATGCTTTACTCATTTAACTTCGTTTAAACTATTCTTGGCATCAAAGTTGCATTAATGTGATAACTTCTGTGTGGCAATTAACAAACTGTAACAATTGGAGACATTCAGAGGGCCTGCTGGGGAAGGGTTGCAGAGTGGGCAGTTTCGCTGTTCAGCTAATTTCCTGTTGAACCTGAAAGGAAGAAGGAAAAGATTCCATTTCGGCTTCCTTCTCACAAATCTGAAAAGGAAGAAAAAAAATCTACGAGAAATCTGAATAGGAGTTGCTGTATCTCCTCCCAAAAAGGACCTAAATTCTTCTCTTTGCCAGTTTATCCCTTTAGCCACCATGGCAATTTCCTCTCCTTACTCGCTCTCAATTCCTGTGTCATAAAAAAAGGATGGACAAGGGGAGGAGGATATCATTGTCAGAAAAAGGTAGAAGTGAACAGAAAGCAGGTGAGAACCAACTAAAAAAGGCAGAAAAAACTCATTATATTCCGGAAAAGGACAGCTGGAGTAGTAACTGCAGGTGGATCATCAGGGGAATGGAGAACCTGAAGATAAAAGAGCTATTCCTGAGTCCTGCACACTAAGGAATTTTGGAAAGAATAAACTTGATCTTATGCTCTGAAAGCAGCCAGGCAGGCCCTGTTTTCACAGACATTGTTCTCATTGACTTATATTTAAGTTTTCTTTGAACAGAGACCACAGATTTGAACTCACCTTGTTCAAATAGATGTATCTTTTATACATGCAAAATGTCACTTGACTGTAAATTATTTCAGTCTGTGCTTTCTGTGCTAAGTGGTAGAATATAAAGTGGACTGAGACACATTATGTGGAATTCTGTGTGATTGTTAATAATAGCTGCCCAGCCATTCTCCTACAATTTTATGGCTTAAAAATAACGCTCAGCTGTTCTGGAACAAGAGGCCATTGGAAAAGGGTAAGGGCAGAATCTTTCATAACCTCTGAGTGGAAACAGTAGCCGCTGATCTGTTGGCACAGGAATTACCCAAGCCTATTATTATTCTATAAAAAGTAAATTGTTATTACCATACATACAGACCTCCATTTGCTGGTGCAGAATCAGAACAGCTATTTCCTGACAGCCCATGCTTCTTAGAGCTGTGTTGCCTGTGTCATGCAAAAGAGTTTCTTGGGGATGGAGGGTAGCAAAAATCTCTCATGAAATGATGACCACTTTCTGTGCATAACTACAAGGGCTTTTCTAGGGGATGTGCCCCCCAAAATTCCTGTCAGCACTAAAACAATACAGCATCTATCTTACTTTTTTTTGTAGTGGAGAATGATACATAACCAGTCCTGGTGGAAGCACATTTTTAGCGGCCAAGCCCACAATCCTCACTCCTGTTTAGCGTCACATATTCATGTAGGAAACTAGCAAATAAAGGACTAGAGAGCTGAGTTCTCTCTAGACAGTAAGGACATTTGAATTTTCTAGCTTCAGGAGAATTTTAAAATCTTTTCCATAATGAAGCTTTGTAAGAATGTGCTTTTGGTTGACTTGAGGCTGAAAGCCCAAACCCAAGTCTGTGCTAAAGCAACAGCAATTGTCTTCATGTGGAATAATAGCATGACTTGGCAATTTTTGTGTCAGATCAGTGAATGTTTTTCTTTTTCTCCCAAACTGACTTCCAGAGAATGGTTTTCAGGAGTAAATACTAGTAATGAGTAAGGCTTACAAAATTGTGACCTGCCAAATTTTGACAGTTTCCTCTTTTAAAAACTCAGATTTTCTAGAGGTGTTCTTCTGAAAGATGCAAAGTGCAATATGTGCATGGCAACCCAGGGGTGAAAGCATGCAGTGCAGTCTGCTTTTGAACAGTGTTGGAGGAGTATCAGTTTGTGCAGGGGTGTCGTGGCTTTCCTATAGAATTTGCATGTCACACAAGATCATGGATGCAAGAGAATTGTCTAATTCTGCAGCTTGTCCTTATACTGGTGTGGGGTGGCTTCGCTTCACTGGGTTCTCAAATCAAATATATTTTAAGTGTGAGAAAATGGTTCTTTATATTCACATACTGTATGAAGTGCTTAATCATTCATAGCTGAAAATTAGCTGAGTATGATTATTCACCAAGGTACGTTAGCAGCAGCTGGTGTTTTACTGCACTCCCACAAGAGAAAAAAAAAACCCGCTGGTCCAAAATCCATGCAGGGCTTTTAAAGTCATCTGGGTAAATATCTATCAGAAAATGGACCAAGTCTTCCTGCCTGCACCTTTACTGACAGAGAAAGTCTTGTTTTCAAATCTCCTGCAGTAAAACTGGTGGATGAAAATGTTTCTTGGGCAGTGTGGCATAGAGGCCAGCTCCCACTCCTTCTGTAGTTGCTGTGGCTCTGTTTCTGGTCTGGATGGTGGAGAGCAAACACTGAACACCTGTTACCTGGGGAGGAAGAGAGATTGAGCTTGTGTCCTCTTTATTCCAGGACAGAAGCCAAACGTTGTTGTAAACCATACACGGGTCTGCCTGTGAGTTCTGATGCACTCCCCTCTACTGCCTTTATCTGTGTACCAAAACTCAGAGGAGATGCTTTGATGACACCAAGCACTGGTCTAGTGACTGCTCATACATTTTCAAAGAGAGAGATGCTCTGCTAGAAACAGGTATGTTAACACTCCAATCACTTATTTTTCATAGTTGCAGTGGAAGTTGAAAGCAAAAAATGTTCTAGAGGTCAGTCAGCCCATTCACCTGCCTTAAGACAGGGCAGATACAACCATTATGTTTGCAACAAGTGTCTACATATCTGTTCTTAAAAGGCTTAGATAATGATGATCATAAGATCTGTGTAGGCCAGCTCTTCCAGGACTTAGCTATTCTTACCACTAGAAGAAAGTGCTTCCTGAGGTCTAACCTAAATCTCCCTTGCTGCCTTTTCGGCCTATTTCTCTATACATACAAACCTCAGCCCACATGGAAAAGGGCTTATTTCCTTTCTCTTTCTAGCAGCCCTTTCCTATGTTTGAAGATCGTTATCACATCTCCCTTCAGACATCTTTATTTTTAGACTAAACAACTCTGCTTTTCCCAGACTTCCCTCCAAGGGTAGGTTTTGAGACCTCTGGTGATAATTCTTTTCATCTGAAACCCTTCAAGTCGGCCTGCATTGTTCTGGTATCAGATACTGCGCCCAAATCTGGCTGCAGTGCTCCAGCTGTGGGAGCCTGGCTGCTTCTGAGCAAAGCAGAAGGTTTGCTTCAGCTGGCTTGGGAGCAGTGCTCTCCTTTATTCATCCCACATCGATATTTGCTTTCTCTCAAAAGCAAAATATTCTTGACTTTTGTGCAGTTTATGATCCATTATGATTCCCAAGTCCCATTCTGAAACTCACTGCCTCTCCGGTTGTTTCCTCTCTTGTGTCTTTTGTCAGCTGCACAGGTATACAGATGTGTGTGCATATATGTATATATTCATATATGTACTTGCAGTTGTCACGTTTTATAGTCTGCAGCTCCACACTTGCTCAGACACTTTTCCCTCTGTCTCAGGATTACTTTGATACTAAATCTCTTCCTCTAAAGGATCTGTTGTACTTTCTCACCTTGGTACTCTCTTCAGGCCTAGTGTTTTCTCCTTCTTCCTATGAAAATACTGAAAACTCAAAGAATGAAAACAGGTTCCTGCACTCAATTCAGTTTTCCTGTTTGGCAGTGAAGCAATGGTTGTATGATTTTTCAAATATACATGTACCAAACTGTAGAGTTTAACCTATACCTTGGTTGATTGTCTTGTTTGTGACAAATTTGTCAACGAATGTCAGAATAGTTACTAAAGTCAAGACCTAGTACAGCCTCTGCTTTTTCATTCTCCATAAGAGCCGTGACGCCATGGAATAAATTGTTTGTAGGATATGTTATGTATGGGAGTCATTTATGTTTGCTTATAACTTTCATTGTCTGCTTAATTGCTACTTGCAAGTATTTTAATTTTGTTCAATATCTTTCTGGGGTTTGAAGTTACTTTGATTAATCTGAAAGTCTGCTCAAGGTATTTGAAAAAATGAAACACATTTTATCAAGATTTCCTGAATATGGTTATTTCGATTAAACATGTATTTGTCTACCCATCCACTTGCATTTTGTTGTGGAGATGCTTGTGGGCAGCAGGACCTTTGCTTAAAATGTACTTGATATCTAGTCCCGAATTTCAATATACTTCTCAGCTAGAAAAAAATTTTTGCAGACTGGCTGGCCTCCTTATTTGGCAGCCTCTTGAACCTAGTTTATTCAGGCCACAGGGAATGTTTTTGTTTTTCAGTGCTTTGGAATAATGGGCTTCTCCTCCTCAGTTAGGCAAGGAAACTGTTCAACCTAACTAGGATGAGAAATGGAATGTAGTTACAGCAGGCAGGTTTATGTTTAGGTTTGTGAATCTGTGACACATTCTGCCTTGATTTTGCACTTTGTAAATGTACAGGAGTGGCTGAATGACTGAAACTTCAAAATCTACTTCACTTTTGGAGCATGTATCAAACTACTGCTGGTTTGGTTTAGGGGGTTGAGCGCATTTGTCGCAGGTTTTTTCAAGGTTACTAATGTGTCAGGATCTTGCTATGGCAGAGTTTCGTTTCTGCAGTTTAGTTCTCGTGGTGATATAGCTGTCACTTCAACAACATTTTGACATCTAAAATTTTTTCTCCAGTGTTCTTGGTTGTACTAAGTGATTACATTCTATCTTCAGTGATGAGCAGAGTTTAGATGTAATTCCTATTAAAATCCAGCCTCTGTCTCTCTGCCCTTCACACTGCTTCAAAATCACAAGGGCAAAACAACATCACAGTAGCGAACTTGGCTTTCCAGTTCTAATCAGGAGCAGTGCCTGTGTGAAATCAATGGCTCTTCGTTTAAGTAGATCAATTTGGAAACTTTTCCTTTTACTGTTGGGTTTGTACACTTTTTCCAGATTAACTGATTTGTCTTCCATGTTTAATGGAGGACTCACTAGCAGTTTCTACTTGTAAATTGCTCTAAAATTTTCCATTACAAAACACGGTTGCAGCCTTTCCTTTGAGAAGTTCCTGTCTTTTTCCTATTTGAGTGCTCATATGCAGCATTAAGGATGCCCTTTGGTTAAGGAAATACCTCTTTTTATTGTTATTTTTTTATCCTATTCTATAGGATGACATCCAACTTGTCCTGCAATATCAAATATTAAAAAATGCCATCTCACTTTGTTGCCTTGTGTGCTCCAAGAAGTGCTGGCAGCCCACCAAAATCACTATAAAGTCTAAAGCCAGGCTCTCACTGGTGCTACAACTGCAAAGGTGGAGAAAAGACTATGAGTCCCAGGAAGGCGATGTAGGGGTTACAGTTAAGTGGTTAAAAATTACTTCTTGCTCTCCAGGGAGAAGAGAGAATCTCCCTCTCCCAATGCAGGTTTCAGGCAGCCTGTTGCTCACCTCCTCCATTGTGCCCTTGAGGACTAGAACTTCTTTAGATATCGGTGACAGGCTCTTGCTCCTCCAACCGATCCTTATCTCAGGGAAAAACCATGCCAAACAAGGTTTGGCACCCCACATTCAGCCCATGCACTCTGAAAGGGAAGGTCCTGTGGTGTAGAAAGCAATGGTCTGTATAGTCCCAGAGGTGTTGATTGCACCTGGCCACTGCAAAGCCATGCAGTGCAGGAACTTTACAAGCTGAGTAAGCATTTCCTGAATGCAGCAGAGGAAGGGGGCAGGGTGGATGGATGTCTTGAACCTGATCCATGTTACCAAAGCAAAAGTACCCTTGCTGCCCTCCACAATATGTTTGGGCTCTCTGCAGTGCCTCAAAATTATCTTTTGAGACACCTGGTGCCTTGCATGCACCGAGAAACCAGCTTGCTCCTCTTGTGCATCATCTGCCAAATCTAGTCTGGTGTTCCTAGATGAGCAAAAGCTGCTGCTAATTTTAAGAGCGACCCTGACTAAAAGTTAGTGCTGTATGGTTATTGCAGAAGCAGGGGGTTCTGGTGATTACTCTTGCCCTTTGATACTGTCCTGTGTTCAAGGCAATATACACTTCACTTCCAGTACCTGTTCAGGTGTGTAAACCGTATGCAAGTGGGTCTCTGAGTAGTTCAACCAAATTTCAACCCCAAATACAACCAAGTAGCTCAACTCTGAAGACTGCAGGATCAACCACTGTGACAGGTGCAGCAAAAAAGCATTCCTGTTTAACTTTTTTATTCCAGCTGAGGTGGGAACATACAATCCACTGTGAATTCTGTCGCTCCACTCTCTGCCCATTCCCCAGGTATGTGTTTCCTGTTATTGCTGGAGGGAAGGAAAGAAGCCCCAGCACACTGCAATTGCCACGCTTCAAGGCAGCATGTTATGAGAAACTTCCAAAACAAAAATCTACCACCAGTCTCCAAACACTGTCTCCCTGCACAGCTGGAGAGGACCATCAGGGCTTGAGGAGATGCCATCTGTGCAATTTCAGGGCCACAAAGGTCTTAGAAAGCATTAATGGCATTCCTTAAAATGTCTTTACTGTGGAAAACTTCAGAGCATCTGTCATTTGTAAATTTTAACAGTGGGAATATCCTGCAGAAGAAAAATTCTAGTCTTAACCTGATGTATTGGTTAAATATGGATTCTCTGGCACAAGTGACTGTTTTTCAGTATTTCTGTGCCCTGCTAGGGTTAAGAAATACAACAGCAATTAAAGTAGATGCACTCTGATAACTTGCTTGTGCATCAGTGCTATTAATATCCATCTATCTTTCTGGGTAGTTTCAAACAGGAGAACAAAATAATACCCCACAAAATGCTGAGGCAATACCTTGCATCATAAACTGCTGTGACTGTAATGGAATCAGACTTACAGCACTTTATTTTATGAAATGTGTTTTGTCAAGCTCTTGACAATGTTGCCCTGTTATCAGGGGCTACCATGTGTCCTACAGTGTAAAGCAGCCATTGCCATTTGTGTCTCAACTTGTCCAGCATTCCCACATCTTTGAATTTCCTGGCACTTTAACTCACTCAATAAATGCAGCTTTCTTTTCTTCTTGAATCAGACACAGCTATCTCCCAGTGGTGATAAACCTGAAGAAACATCCTAAAAGCTAGATAGATACATCTCTTTCACATTTATTGTGGATGTAAAATACTCTGCAAAGAATATAAGATGCTGTCAGGCATGTAGCCACAAGATGGGTGTTTTTCTCACATATGTATCCATTTCTTTTAATAATGAATAATGGACTTTATATTTAAAAGTGATGTTTCTATGAATGTGCTAGATTGTGCTATATTTCTTTCACATGAGTATATTGCCATCATGGCAAACTTCTCACAGAGCTTGCCTTGGGGGCTTTTGTTTAAAGTAATGCACTTTAATGAAAAAGAGCTGCTGAAATTTGTCAGCTTCTTCCAGCATGATTGCATTTTGGTAGTGGTTTAAAAAAATCTTTACCCACTTTATGATCTTCATGCTTGTTCCAAAATCCCCCTTCATTTTTAGAAGTAAAAAGATATATCTACACACATATTACTGAAAGCCCTAAAACTGCCTTGGACCTTTTGCATGAATAGTCTCATTGAAGCCAATGAATAATAGAGGTAGACTTCAGCTGTGTGCAATTTTCAGGCGCTGGCTGTAGGGTAGATTTCAAATATTACAAGCAATTTAGAAATATACACTTTGTGTGTAGTTTTCAAAGCCAGCAATATATTTTAAGGGCTTAATATCTAATGAGAAATGGATGATACTGATACCTCATTGCCAGATGACTGGAAATTATAAGCCTTGACTCAGTGAAGTAGAGACATCTTTGGAAGAGAGATTGAAGTACCCTTGTACTTGTAAAGGTAAGTGGGTGTGCAAGTCCTGGTAAGTTTTTTGGTTTTTGCATTTTTCTTGGTAGAAGTTCAAGTCCTCTGGCACCAGGCAGATGGGCATTGCAAACTGTATGGTTGCAGTTATCTGTGACCCACAGATCTTGGTTCTTGGTTATTTGTTGCCTCTTCTCTAGTGGGCTGTAGGGCAGACAAATTAAAAACAGTATTAATTCCTGTAAGATTGGCTCTCCTTTAGCAGTGACAGTGAGAGGCTGAGTGGCTGTAGAGCTGAAAAATGAGAAAGTATTTAGAAAGGACTGGCATGTCCTTCAAGACAGACACTGTAAGCCCTGCTGGATGCACCTCTGGGGTGCTGCTGAAGTGTGTTGGAGCCTGGAGAAGATGTACCATCCATCCTGTGGAGCAGCAGCTATGTTCCTGCAGCCCAGGCTGCACAGGTGTGCTCCCTCCAAGCAGCTCTGCACTGAGCCAGCACAAAGGCAAAGGTGAACTGCAGCACAGTGCTCTGGGAGCAGCTGATGTGTAACGTACAGGTGTGACACACTTTGTTCTGGAAAATGCTTCCTAACTGCAGGCTGTGTGCTGGATTTACAGACAATTGGTTCCTGTGGTTTCAAGGACCTATGTAGTATTCAGGTCCTTTTCAAATCCAACTGGCTTCTCTTCACTTCTGAGTATCTTGATGGACCCTGACAGATACAAAGTCAATAAGGTGATCAGGAATCATAATTCTTGGAAGTGTATGTTCATTTATGAATGCTAGTGGAAATCCGAAATTAGAAAGATATACACACACATATACTGAAGAAACAGAAATATGAAGTAAAAATACTCCATCAGAGATGTACTGTACAAATGTTTCAGACTACGTCAGACTGGCCCATGCAAGAGGGTTATTATGGAGGGTTATTATAGAATCACAGAATAGGCTGAGTTGGAATAGATCCATCAGGATCATTGAGTCCTGGTCCTGGACAGGACACTCCAAGAATCACATCATGTGCCTGAGCATGTTGTCCGAATGCTTCATGAACTCTGTCAGGTTTGGTGCTGTGACCCTTTCCTTGGGGAGGCTGTTCCAGTGCTCAGCCACCCTTTGTATTAAAAATCTTTTACACATCCAGCCTAGACCTTCCCTGACACAGCTTCATGTTTCCTGTATGAGCCTCTCAGGATCAAATGGTTCTTCCTGGCACAGAAGCAACAAAAATGAACATCAAATGAAATGTACAGCCTGGACATCTGATCACACACTTCTCCATACCAAAGATCAGCATCTGTTTTCCAATGACAGGCCTAGGGTTATTGCTCAATAGCTCGCTTTGGCAACATTGTAAGGTGTCCTTAATGATTGCCTAGAAACCTGACACTTGATCTCCCTTTCTTATGCCCTAGTGTTGTAGACAGGAAAGCATGTCCTCCGCAGCCTGGACTCATTTCTCTATAGAGAAATCCAAAATTTCACCAAGCAGTGCTTTTATGGTGTCAGTCTAATGGTTTAGCAAAGAAACACGTTTTAGACGTTGTCAAGTAAAGATGAAGCCTGTAGGAACTCTGTAATCTATGTAAATTCTTCTTCAGTAGGAGAAAAATTCTTTCAATATGGGAGTAGGATTTCTTCAAATCAATATTTCCTTTTCCCCTAATAAATCTTTAAGAGTTTAAAAAAATATTAGCACCTCAAAAAAAAAAAAAAATCAGCTCCTATCAGAACATGCCCTGAAGGAGTAAATGAAGCTAAAAAGGGCTAACATTTTTGTTATTGATTTATATCAGATGTTCCAGTAATGGGCAGAAGTAAATTAAGTGGAGTCTGGTCTGCAGTGGCATCTGTGCCTTTTTTTTCAGTTGGATTATGTTGTTTGAACTTGCTAGTAGCTCTTTAGAAACATTCTCAGCTTGTTGAGAAGATACTTTGTCAAAGAGTAACTTCTGTTTTTTCCTTCTGCAGTGTGGTGTCCATGCTGTCTTATTCTGCTACCCATTTTGGAGTGTTACTCTATATGGGAACCAGGCAGGCAAAAGCTTCCTTCCCACACAAAATGATTTCTATATTGGCTGGTTTTTGGGCTCATATATAAATGTCTAGTGGAGCTCTCAGGGTTTTTGTGAATTGCCAGCAATATACAAAGAGTCATTCGGTAGTTGAAGGGTGACTAATATTTGTTTTACATAGTCCAAGTTGATGATTACAAAGTTTGAAGCTTGGTTGAATAGAATTTAGTACCTAAAACTCTACAGAGCCTGTTTTTATTTTACATTTAATCAATTGATTTTTCCTTTATTGGATTCTCTTTGAAATTTTATGTTTGCACCAACGCACAAACTTCACTATTGCTGTATTGCATTACCAAGGGCAATATCAGTTTAAATCACTTCATGATAAAACTTTGCATAATCTGCTCATACAAACTAATTAAATGTCAGGTCATTGTAATACAGAGCTCATATTATCACCATGGGTCACTAGAAACAGCAATTAGTAATTCATGTGTAATCCAGTTAAATTCAAATTAAGAAAAAGAATGTCAAGTCAGAGTTTTGTTCCTAATTCCTAGTTTTTATAATTTTGTTCAAGTTGATGGGGGCACTCTAAACACACAGCTTCAGAATTGGTTTGTAATTTAATTTGATTTATACTGCTCAAGTGTTGCTTTTAGGTTGTTCTAACCAGTGGTCACATGAGTGCTTGTACTTGGAAATTAATTAACTTTAGAACATATACATATTTTGAATATGTTAATCCTTCACTTACTACACTGTTATTTTACTAATGGATATTTAATGGTTTGAAGGACCTATGCATTCAGCTTTTGCAAGCAGAAATAAAAAGTGGCTTATTGTTAGGTGAACTGTGCAACTTATAAATAAATGAAGGAGCACAGTGGTAGAAAGTCATGGAGGTTGTGCACCCTGCCATGTGCTGGGTAAAGACAGGTGAGAAGGCAGGAGAGTGCCTGGTGGGGCAAGGGCTCTGGGCTGGTGCTCTGTCATGCCAGCTGTCCAGCTCATCCTCTGGTTTGTATCGTCTGGTGCCTGCAGGAAAATGTTCTGCAGGATGCATTCATTGTCTGAGCCTGCCGCGTGAGTTCCTGTCTCTGCAGCCAAGGACTGGGCAGGGGCGGTCAGGGTGTCCTTCCTGTAGCACTCAGGCTTCTGTACATGCACTGCAGCCAGAGCAAAATCTCCACTGCTACAGTCCTCCTGCTATGGCCTTTTTGGTTTTAGAGCTCCAGATAAGAAGGGCATGCTCGGCATTAGGTACCATCAAATTTCTCTATATATAGTTTTTATAGGATTTTTCCTTTAATTTTCCTAGGTATATTTGGATTTAGGCTTCTTAGCATTTACCTTTCTATGGCTAAAACCTCATTAGGCTCCTATCATATTTCAAACTAAATAGAATATCCTGACTAAAATGTCAGTGACATTCTTATAATGACTGTCTCTGAAAGAAGCTAAAGTACTGGTTGTAATTTATTTATATAGCATGCAAAGGTCTTAGGTGATTTAGGGAGAAGTCTAAAGACAAACAATCATTCTGATCATGTAATGGCATATTCTCAGATTATTTTAGCTTCATCAGAAGACTTTTAGACAGTGTGAGCAGTGTTTGAGCTGGATTAAAAGGCACGGTGTGATGATACTCACTATTCCAAGCCCTGTTCTTCAGTACTGCTCAGATCCATATAAAGCCAGTTACCAGGTGATCTGTTGTGCATTGTTTTCTCACTACAAGACTCTATCAAAATCTCTTCAAAAGAAGATAAAAGGACCAGCATATTCCAGGGCACTTTTATTTTGACAAGTCTCAAATTTAAGTATCTGGCCTTCTATTTTTTGGCCTTCTATTTTTTTTTTTCCTTAACAAAGTGAAAATTCAAATGCTAAATCACAATCAGCCAAGCCCGTCACTGCCAAATTAGGTATGACAAGTATACCCTGCTTTGTGTAGTTCCAGAGAGATATGAATTTGGCTTTGAATAAAGGTGTGATTTCTTCGTAACTTTCCTGTCACATTCACTTTTGTAATACAGTAATTACTGAGCATTCAAAAATAAGTGGTTACCCCAAAATATTTTTTGCATTCAGTTTATTGGTGTGTGCAGCACAACTGTGTGTTGGTAACCTGCAATAGTGCATAGTAATGAAAATGTGAATGGCAGAATCAGATAAACCCAGAGATTAATCAAGTGCTGTGCTAGTCAATCTTTTATATTTAATTAAAGTGTTTTGCTTTGGAAGGTTGCTGTGAGAGCTACAGAATTTCCGTTCCTGTCTCAAACCCAGCCAACCCACCAGCCAATGGTACAGAGAGAGCTGGAGTTGCCACAGCTGAGCATGGAGCATGGAGAAAGCTGAGATACACTTCTGTCTCTCCTTTTTTGCACTGATGAATTAGTAAATATCACACAAGGCTGTATCATTTTATATCAGCCGAGATGCTGGCCTTGTGTTTTGGAGAAAAAAGTGTTTTGAAAAGAGAGAGAGACAAACTTAAGTAGAACCTGGAGATGGGAAGTTGGCATTCTACCAAGAGCAGTCCTTGCTTTAGTGGAGCTGTATTTAAGTACTGCTGTGCTCTTTGCCATTGTTCCACAAAGGCAATTATGCTGAGTTCATTAAGATGACATCAAAGGCAGAGAGCTCCCACCATCTATTATGCAAGCACTACAGCAAGCCTGCTGTTCATGTGTGTAGAGAAATGGTAGTGGGTATTTTGTTTTCCCACTTTAAAGAGTAAATTCAACCTCATTTATAAACAATGAAGTCAATAAGAAATTTGAAGAATGTCTCTGACAATAAGCCTGCTTTAGAGTAAATATCTCTTGGTGTCTTTAAAGGTTATTTTAGACAGTACAGAGTTTACAGAATCCCAAATGGGAGAGTTTGCTATCTTTATGTACATTGACAGACCGTGGCATCAACTCCCTTCACACTGATGTTGACAGAAAACTCTATCTGATTTTGAATACTCTGATTTGTTTTCTAAGTATAGTCTTAGATCAGGTCTGCCTTGCAGTGGCACCAGGAGTTCCCATTTACTTCACCTTGTGTTAGCCTAGGCACAGCAGCAGTGATGCTGCAGCTGTGTGCAACTCCTCCCAGACAGTGAAAACACAGGAAAAGCCAGCCACAGCAGTCAGGCACCATATGATTGTCCCCTTCCCCTCAAAATCCTACAGTGCTTTATAATTTTAAGATAGATATATTTTTTTATTTGCTTGTGACTTTGAGTCATTTGATTTTCTAGGTATAACCGAAAACATTTTAGCTTTTACTTAATTAAAAAAGTAGGGTGGGTTTTGTGTTTGTTTTTGTTTTCCGTGAAATTGCATGCTGCTGGGGTATGATGGTTTTCAAGAAAAGACTGTAAATGTTAAAAAAAAAAAAGTAGGTAGAAGTGATCATATCTTGAGTGGGCATCAACTTTTAAAAAAGCATGTTTTCTCATGGGGCATTTAAAAGTTTGGAGATCTTTAGTTATGAAAGAAGTCCTGTCAAAGGAAACATTGAAGTGGCTTGCTCCACATGGAAATGTGAAAGTGAATGAGGATAAATTTAAACTTGAATTAGCGGTGAAACTTGGATGCTTTCATCACTGGTAATGGATGAGTCAAAATAAAGTGCAAGTATACTTAAGAATTGATAGGTTAAGTTTGCCTTGACCTGTAAGTGTAACAGCTCAGAAGCAGCCTGGTTTCACTCGTGTTGCACGAGCTAATGGAAATTCCAGGATTAATTGCCTGTGCACCTCTATGATGACATGAAGCTGCTTGTGTACACTCAGCAAATAAAAGCAACACAGGTGTTTCTTCTGAAAAAGCAGTGTGTATCATTGTACCAACTTACACAATGAGATGGACAAGGCTACTGATCTTGGTTTCTGGAGATGTTACAACAGCCACATCACCAGTAAACTCCCTCAGTGTCCCCCCCCCAGGTGATATTAGCAAAAGCTGTATGCCATATGTTGTGGTCTATGTGGGTGCATTTAGAAAGCGAGCACCCGCAGCCATGCAAAAATAAAGCACAAATTGGTATTTTCTGACCGCGTGTCTCTATGAATTTAGCACTACTGACAAAACAAGGATACTGCTATTTCACTCAGGTTTTTGGGGGAGGATCTGTGGCTATGTATGGAGACATTAGTGAATATAGTGAAATACTACTAATTGATAAAAATATCCACTGCATTTTGTGGGCAGCCAGAGGAGTTGCCTTTGTGCAGACCAGTGCTACCTCTGTGCCCATGGAAACAGCATCCATTAAAGAGAAAACTGCAAAATTCTTATGCGCATTAGCGGGACCATAGAGGGAATGAGATCGTGGTTGTAATAAATCCCTTACCTTTTTACATTCCTCCCTTTCACTTTGGTAACTGCAGCACCGAGAACTTTGCCTTCAACTTAATTCTACATCTGTTCACTTCTCTCTGCCTCTGTAGCTCTGAGGCGTTGGGCTCAAATGTTTCCCAGGGCTCCTGCTAGGGAACTACATTTCCAAATGTGCTTTATGCAAGCTCTCTTTATAACCACAAAATCCTACATGTTGGCTGGTGGACTCTGGGAACACGGACTTCTGCAGCATAGGAAACACCAGGTTGCTTAGGTCTGAGAGGCAAAGCCACACCACGTGCAAAAAAGATGCTGAAAATGCTTCTTTTCATGGCAAGCAGCATCACTGCTTGTCTTTGCTCCTCGAAAAGCAGTTCATTTAAATTGCCCTGCTTTGTTTCCATAAATGTAATCTATAGAAGTAATGATAAGCCAAGCAAGCACTAAGGGTCCTGGCACCGTCAGGCTCTTTAGGATTCATTGTAGCAGGGGAGAACATCTGCAGTCTGAAGCTTCGGGAGTTTGGAACAAAAGATTATCGTGTGTGCTTAACTGGCAATGAACTATTTTTAAACAAATGCCTCTCCTGTTTTTTAACAGTGAGAAAGAACAATAAAAAGGAAAAAGTGGTCTTGCATAGCTTTAGAAGAGACCAGACCGTTACTCCAAAATTCTTGTTTCTTCACCTATAGCTTTTCCCCTCATTCCTAAGTGTGTCTTTTTGATGACTATGACATTTCTAGCAGTCAGGATATATTCATGCACTGAGGTCCAGAGTCCTGGATGTGAACTGAAATTGTTTGAGATTCAGAGAAGCTCATCATCCTGCTGTCTGCCTTAAGTATGTGGTGGTGGGCAACCTTTCATTATATGTTCCACCAGGGAAAAATCACACATCCCCTCCCAATGACTGACAAGAGGCAGTGAAATCTCATCACTTTCTGCTCTCCATCACCCTGCCTCAGCCCATCAGCTAACTGACAGATGGGACATGGTCGTGATGTATAGGTACTGGGAGATTAAAGAACAACTCTATGGCAAAATAAACCCATAGGACACAAGTAGCTTTTAAAATGACCTCAGGAGACGTGTCAGTCAGAGCACAGTATGAGATTTTCTCAGGTAGGAATTGCATTTGTGGATTGTGTGTGTTGTTTAAACTGTAAAATGCCCTGCTGCCAACCATTTGCCAAGTTGTTTCTTCCTGAGATGAAGGAGGGAGCTGGATCTAGGGCTCCCTGTGTTCATAAATAGAGATTATAGATCTGTATCTACTGTTATCTATCCATTTACCTGTGTATGCCAAATGTCTCTTTTTAAAATGATGCTGGCTAAGTTTTGTGTAAAATGGAGCAGAATTCTCCTGTGATGTTGATTACAACACACACTGTGCACATTTCTTATTTCCGACAGACAATGACTTAAAAAGTTGTTGAAGCAGAGAGAAGCACATGGGTCTTAGTTTAGTTTCATGGCAAATCACATTTGTCAAAAGTGCAGAAAAGGGAGCCTTACCCCAAGCAATTTCTGTAAGAAAAATTGGAACAAAACTTGACCCTGGGTTCTGTGAATTCTGATCTCAGTGAGGGAGTTGTGCTTGCAGGAGAGTGGTGGGTTCAGTCCTTTAATACAAAGGGCTTTGCCATGGTGTCTGCCTTTCACAACCTTCCTCCCCATCTAAGGGGGAGAATTTTAGTCTAGGATTATTTTTTTTTCCCGTGGAGGTGAGCAGTTTGGGGTTTTTGAGCTTTTAAAGCCCAGAAGCAGAGGCTCTCAGTAGCTCAGCAGTGATTTGTGCTGTGGTGAGGAACTGAGCTGGTGTATGCAGCTGTTAGTGAGCAGGAAAGCAGCAAAGTGTTCCATGAGGCAGCTTCCATAACTAGCAGCACATAAAGTAACTCTTTTGTTTATCTGAGGATGGCTGATTTGTTCTGCCACTCAAGTTTATAGATATTTAGGGGAATGGATCTTTCATGGGACGGTTGTTTCTTTGTTCCTTACATGCAAAATCATTTGTGAGACAGTAGTTCCTTGGAGATACAAATTTCATGCTGAGGTATTTGACTGCCTCCAGTGCAGGAGAGCAGGGAGAAAAGAGCTGAAATCAATGGATTCACAGGTGAACTCTCAGGTGTTCACAGGGGTTGCACAAAGCAGATCTGTATGGTTGGCTGAAAAAACAGATAAACATTTTGATTGCTCTGAAGTGATTTACTCTCAAGAAGAAAACTTGACTAATTTTTCAACTATTAAAGGTAGCAAAGACTCCTTCAGAATTACCCATTTAAAGTTTTTTACATTTTTGTGGTCTCTTTAATTACCCATGTACTCATAGACTGTAGCACAAGGCAGTTTTAAATGGTGAGACAAAGAGGAAAAGAGTTTTTGCAGCAGCTGGAGACACTGAAGAAGCAGAGACAGAATTCTCTTTATCTGTCGCAAAAAAAGCTGAAGAAGGTCTACTGAGGAAATTAAAAATTGGCCAAGCTCAGCATTTAGGTCTTGATCTTTCAGTCAAAGCAGCCAATCTTCTGGTGTCAGATCTGTAAAGAACCACTGGGGCACCTTTTGGGGAATCCCATCTCTTCTGACAGCTTGGGGAGATAAGTGGTTGCCCTTCAGGTCACTTGTTGAGAGAGGAAATGCCTTGGCTGAGCAATGATTACTTGCAGCCTCCTGCCCCTTCTTGCTGCCCTGGACTGGGCAGGAGAGAAGGTGTCAGAACAGGGACATCCTTGTGTGCAGCCAGGCTGAGGTCTGTCTCTCCCATGCAGGAACCAAGCCCTTGGCTTTGCGCTAAGCAACACTGGTGAATTTATAAGCAACTGAAAGCACTCTGGAAAGGAATATATGTGATTCCATCTACCATGGCACGCTGTAGAAGGTTGAATTATTAAAATGCATGAGAATTTCTCTTTTGAGCCAAATCAGGAGCTGTGGCTCTTCTCTGATCTGAAGCCTGGCAGTCGGTCAGATTTTTGCTTTCAGTGTACAGTAAGTACAAGATGTCTCTGCACCTACTTTCCCTTGGTTCTCTGAGATGAAGATTTGCCAGGTGCCTTGTCTTTGTGGCTGCCTCTAAGTGCTGTGGTCTGCAGCCCGAGACAACTCTGCATGGCTCAGCAGGAGCAATGCCCAGTCCTGGAAAAATGGTTGAAAGGTGAGCTTGGGTGATTTTCATTGCAGGTCTTAGGCACAGGAAAACAGACTGAAATATCTACTCTTTCCCAGACTGTTCTGGCTACTAGTGAAGGGCAAATAATGCAGAAGATGATCAGTGAAGCTGCTGTCATTGGTAGCACAGAGTAGAATGTACCTTTATGGTACCTGTCTGGCTTTACCATTGTGTAGAACCACAGTTGAGACATCAGCTAAAGCAAGACCAAATCTCCTCCCTTAGGAAAAGGCTTGAGGAAGCTGTTCAGTTATGAAGCAGTATTTTGGGGGGTTTTAATCAGATTCTTCTTACTAAGCAAATGCTCTCCTGCTGAGAGTGTGGGTGTTGGGTTCCAGTGGAGTCATGAGGAAATGAACAAAAAACATAGAAGGGCCAAGGCATGAAGGGCTTGAAGGGCTTGTGCTCCTGGCTGGCTGAGAGATCTTTTTTCCTTTATATAAACAATCTGTACCCTTCCAGTACTCCTCATCCTGCTTTTCTGGCAGTAAAAGTCCATAAAATCACGCTGGTAAACAAGGCATCCCCAAGTACTGCCTTGGTGGCCATGTGTGACCGTGAGGGTCTTCATGTGTGGTCACCACGTGAAAACATATAATTTCAAAGAACTGCAAGTATAATACTTTCACTGTAGCTGGAGCTCTGACAGTTCACTGGAGAGCCTCACACGCAGCTTCTGTATGCATGCTTGAGAAATGCCACCACAGGCACCTCTCATCTGGCTCTTAATTTCCTCCTGGAGAGACAAGGTGTGCGTGTGTGTGAGGGAAGGTGTCAGGATGGCCTGTTTAAAACTTTGGCAGAAAGCTGGGTGAAGCTTTCAGCAGGCTGCCACAGAGTCAGGGTGTGGGGAAGGAGTGTGAAGCTCACAAAAGGACATGCCTACCCTCAGTGGGCAGAGCTTCTGGAGGCAGGAGGAGCCTGCCCAGCTCCAGGGCTGCAGTGTGCAGCCTGCTGAGGTGGCTCTGGGAGGCTGATGCAGGTCATGACTCTGTGCATAACTTATGCCACACATGGAAATGACCTTCCCTGCAAAATTAGATGTGTGCTCTCATGCAGTGTGGGTTATCAGCAGGGCTTTGATCTTTGTTTCATTTCTGAGACATAGAAAAATAATTGAAAGGAGGGTGTTTTATTTTTTTTTTTTTCATTGAGGATTTTGGAACAAAACTGAAGTTTTTCCTGTCACATTGTTGTTTTCCCACAAGTGGTGATTAGCAACCATGATAAGCAGCTAAGGCTTTTCTGCAGAGATAGTGTTCTTGGATGCAAGCACAGCAATTCCCATGTCTGTGCTGCATGCTCAGTCTCTGCTGCCCAGTGCTGGAGCTGCAACACCATTTTCACTGCATCCTTCCCAGAACAACAGAAGTAGGAAGCTGGATGACTTAATTCCATAACCTGTTTTAAGAAGTAACTTCTTCCTCCTGCCATTATGGTATTTGCCTTTATTCTGCATAAAGCACTTCAGTGAGTTGCTGAATTAATATTAGCTCCCAATGGAGAGTACATGAAGTATATTCTTTGTGAAGCAAAGTTGTAACACACGGTAAGCTCCAAAGCACTGATGCAATATTTATGTTGTTCCATGTTCTACTGGCAGATTTAAGCATAATATTGTAGACTGGCAGGAGGCTGTTATGATCTAAACTCCATGATTATGTCAGTGTTTAATTTTAAGATCTGTTGCACACAGCATGGTATCTAGTTATGTTTTTGTGTATGAGTCTCCTTCTGGACACAGAACTATCAGTGGTAGTGACCTAGACTGAAAGGCACAGAATTTTCTTCTCACTCTGATTAAACCATGCATAGTTTGGACTCTATAATCTCAGTAATATCTCCAGAAGATGTATTTTTGAGTGCAAAGGCAGATGACATATCTCTCACTGGTCCTGTGGTATCTCCAAGTCCCACACTGAGGTCCCATTATCCCATTTCATCTGGACGCATGTGCAAGTACTGTAAGGAGGATCCAAATGTAGAAGACCTTTCCCCAAAATGCCTTCAGTTTTATGCAAGGCTCATTTTTGTGTTGCGTTATGCTGGCAGAACAGACTAGCTGCTCCCCCTCCATTCCCTTGTCTTCCTTGTGAAGAAGGTCCATTAGAGCTAAGGTGCACTGCCTGTGTTGGTCCTCTCTCCTAATAATTAATTTGTGCATTTTTGCATTTAGCGCACTTGACTTCCTCAGCCCACAATATTAAGAGAATGCCATAAACTTTATGGGTGATCAGCACCTATGAAACCATTAATTTTTGTGAAGGACTCAGCTCCCACTTAAGCAAGAAAACATCTTTAATTTGAAAATTTATATACCCATCATGCTTAGCAATTAGGAGGAGTTTCAGGGATAGTTTTAATTTCACAACTGGGTTTCTTGGAAACTGTGAGGCTTTAGACCTGATTGTTTAGGTGCTACAGCTGTGAGCAGTTGCCCTTTCCTGTTTATGGTGGCTGTCAGACTGATGGCTGTTTTGCATGCCTGAAGGTTATTTGTCTGGTAACTAAAAATAGGTTGTCCCAAATAGCTGACCTCATCCTATGAACTGATGAATTCCTGCAGAAGTCTATCAGTACAGATTGCAAGAAAAGTTGGTTTGTACATCTTTTTCCATCACATGTGATGCTCAAGTAGGTGATGCAGTCAGAGATTCAGTCAGAAAGTGAACTTTAGTTTTCAATTTTAAGGACAAATAAAAGTTTTTACTTCAATCCTTTATGCTAAGAACATCCTTGAAAACTTAATTGTATTTGTGATAATGTAAGCCCACTCCATAAAAGGCATTTCATCATTTCAGTTCACTATAAACACAAATTTGTTCTTGGCAGTTAAATTTTGAGGCTGAAATTTATTGTCTGACTGAGGAACAGTAGCTTCCATGTGGCCAAGGAGGAGAGGTCAACCTAATCATGTCTTAAGTGAGGTGTAGCACTTTTGCAAGCATCTCTCCCCACTGATTGCATCAACTGCTCTCCTAACTTAAGTACTTTGGTTGTTAAAGTTAAGGATGGATGTAAGCCTGAGGAAGATCCCAGTTTTTGTTGATGAACAGAGGTAAAACGCTTACAATTCAGCCAAACATTCTTCATTCTGTTATTTGTTGCTGTGGCTGACTCTGAATGTCTCTCTTCCTTTCTATTAATGAATACAGATGTGCAGCTGCCTGCACCCATCTGGCTTTGTTCAATAAATGTGCAGGCACAGACGTTTAAATCAAATATTGATAAATACAGCTTTTAATATGTAAATTCTTGTGAACAAAACTATGTCTGCCTGTTTTTTTTTTTTCTCTTGGAGAGGCATTTCTGCTATGGTGATACTTTTTTTGATTGCCATTGTATTCTGCCTACAGTGGCACATGCATTGAAGCTTGAGAGTCAGAGAGATAGGAATAGTTCCTGAAATAGATTTGGGGAGTGAATAAAAGAAGGTAGAAAGAATTCTTGGGGCATAATAATAATTAATCTGTTGCAGTTGCAACATGTTCTTCATCCAAATGCCTTTTCAGAGATCAGAGAGGCAATGTGCAAGGTGCACTAGTGAAGTCTTGAAAGACCTAAGTAATCTGCAGGAATGCCAGACAGGATAGGGTTAAAATGTGTGTGTGTACATGCAGAAAAAGTGAGTAATTACAACCCTTAGCTTTCAAAATTTGTGACCCTCTTGAAAGTAGTTTGACAGGTGCTTTGTGGGGTTACAAAATACCCCACTTATTGATAAAAAATATAAAATAAGGTGAGGTGGCAGTAGTGGAGAACCTAACCAAAGGTCAGCAGTCATTTCTTGGGGTAATTTGTGACCAGTTATCACACTTGCTGTTAATTCTAAGATCTTAAGGATCTGTGATTTCAAGGGATTTTTTTTCTTCTTTCCCTTCTTTTGTGTAACACAAAGTTATTAATCAGAAAAAGGTTATTGGAAAAGCAGGAAGGAGGAAAATCCAAAACATCAGCATTGATTTTTTCCTAGGGGAAAGTTGCAACTAAGTGTGGCTTTAAAGGAGACAACACTGTTGTATGGATGTCCAAGGTGCACATGGTGAACTCACAGCATGGCTGGGTGTGCCTTTCTCCCCACCTTTTTTTTTTTTTAAATTTTGGCCTTTCCAGAAAATCAGGTATAAAATTAACTTACAGTAAATAATGGGCTACTTATATATGTATATATAAAAAATGTTTTTCATAGGTTCATAAATATGCTTTTAATTGCACTTTTTGGTTTTCTCTGGTTTGGAAAATTTGTCTTGGTTTGGACTGCTCAGAATAAAAAGGATTCTTTGTTATCTTGAAATATGAGATATTTGCCTTCCCCCTCCTCACTTCCCTTGGAATTTTTTTCTCCTTGGAAGCTGGATTTAGTGCATTATCAGGTCTTCAACTTGCTTACAGGTTGTATGATGCCCTTTGCTACACAGGAAAGACTTGTCCATCTTGTCTTCTTTACTGGACAAGCAGTTGAAATTGCAGCTTTTGTGGTACGTTGAGCTGGAGACTTCAGGTACAGGATGAGAACAAGACTTTTTTTAATTTTATTTTTTTTTTTTTTAGCATATGTCACAGTCTCAGCATAATTTATTTTGGGGCAAAAGGAGTTGAAGTAACTTCTGTCTCCTTCAGCATCTCCCAGCAGCTTTCTGCTTTGCTGTCTAAGTAATGTCATATGTGAAGTTACTTTCTAAAATGGAAGAGGTGCATTCCCAGGAGCCGTGACTGATGGTTTCTGTCAGCACTCTCAGGACCAGCCCCTCCATAGTGGACTTATAGCATTTATTATGCTGCTAAGGAGACTTTTAAGAGGAATTAAGGTAGACATGTAAAACTGCTGTGTATGTATCATTACTCGGTGTCATAAAATGCAAACTTAAGCTATTCAGTTAGTTAAAATACTTTGGTTTCCTTGTCTGACCTCAGAACTTTCTATGGAGAATACTTGCATGTCACTTATGGCTTTTTTAGTATCTCCAGAAATGCCAGATATTTTGCTAGTTTTTCCAGAGACACATATGCAGAAATAGATGGCATTGTTTCAGTGGTTTATAGAGAGATTACTGGATTAAACAATCTTTTATTGTCTAGACTAAACTGCCTTTATTGCACTGTGGTTCAAAAAGTAAAATCGGAAATATATTTTAAAAATCTACGTTTTACTTAAGGCTGTAAATTGTATTTCAGAACAATTTAGATGACATTGCCATTATGTATGCAAATGCAAGGAGTAATGTCAATAAGTTGGAAGCTCTGTGGGTTGTATTTTGTGCTTTGTACTGTGGTAAAGGAATGTATCAAAGAAACCTTTCAAATATACACATATGTTGTAAAAAGTAACACTATAAAACATCAGGATTTGAAATAGTTGCAGTAAGTGCTCTGTGGGATTATGCTGCCTTCATAAAAAGGTTGTCAGCACAAAGAGAGTAATTCCAGTCTTAAATTAACCAGCTCAGGGGAGCATGTTTTGGTACCGAGTGGCAGGGCTTGTGAGTCACTCCTGGAGCATTTGCCCTGTGGATGGAGGAAGAACATGGTCCATAAAGTTCACAATGGGTCTGAAAAGCAGAAATGTGTGCTGGAATCCTGTTGCGCTCATTGGCTAAACTCAGCAGTGGGGAGCCTGTGCTTCATCAGCTCTGCCTTCATCTAGGGGGGAAAAAAAACCACACAGAAAAAAGCCCCCAGAAACCATACATGGGGAAGTTCCTCTCATCCTGACCCTTCTTTTATTCTATTTTTGAACAGGTTTTATTGTTGTCCTGGGCAGAGTGTTCAGCTTTGAGTGTTATGTAAATGTTTTCTAAAGAGAAGTGTGCAGACAGAACAGGATGGGGAACACATTTCAGCCACTCAGGTTCAATGTGTTCTGGATACCAGGGCTCTCACCCATCCCTCTGCAGGCTCCCAGTATCTCTAGGCAGGAATGGAATCTCCTGCCTTCCTCCTCCTCCCCACCCTGTGCACGTTATGGTTTGGTTGAAGTACTCCTGGGTCCTTCTCTGAGAAAGGGCAGCTCTTGATGCTCCCACTGGCACTTTCAAAGTGCACCATAGTAACTAGAAACATGAAACAATTGGGTTGTTATAATTCCATTTTAAAAAAGGAGATTTTTTTTTTCTCAGTTTCCTTGAAAGTTTGATCATTCTTCCATATAGGGAATCAGAGAAAAGTATTTGATCAATGTTATTTTGCTTCAGTAGAACCCCAAGAGAAGACACTCTCATGGAAAGCCATTGGCATTCTGCGCTTTGTCCTGGGAAATAAACACCTACCTTTACTGTGCCATTTTAACACTGCTTTTAACAACTTTTGCACACACAAATACATCTTAAGCAATCTAATGTACGTTAATTAGGTGTTCATGGGCTGTGATAGATTACTTTTAATGGCTGGCATTTGCCTACTCCATCAAACCTTCTTTGATAGGCTGCTGCTACGGGAGGATGGAGCTGAACCTTGTGGGCTTTGTGGAAAGCCCAGCTCCTGGCCTGAGAAATCTGAGACCTCGGACTCTGTGCCCCTGGTGCTTTCCATTTCTATCTGGCTGGTCTATTGCCATTTTCATGCCAGTCTCCATGGTAACTTCTTTCAGGATGACATAACAGAACTGTGAGTTAGCTCCCTGCCCATAGGAAAGCTGCCATGGTCCTGATGCCAGAGCCCCGGTGGGACACGGCCCCAGCACGTGCATTCCGGTGGGGTTAGACAGGTTACAACAGCTGCTTCCAGTTAAAGGTGAAAGCTCTCCCTTTCCACTTGCCATGCCAGCCAAGGTCTCCTCAGCCCTTCCCTCTCATGTTTGGAAATGTCCCTGTGTAATTCTTTAGTGGATTACTTTTCCCCTCCTGTTTGCAGGTTTGCATGATTCATTTTACATTTTAAATGGCTTCGTCAATAAAAGCTTCAGTTTTCAAATGAAACATTAGCTGGTAACTGGGGAAATGTTACAGGAAAATGTTTACTAACAGTTGTTAGTAAATTAATGAGTTTGCTGTGCCACAGTGTACTTAGGAAATGGCAATATAAAAAATGATTTAGAGAGCCAGGCAGTTTATTAGGAATAAAGCACCTGAGTTCTGTCCTTCCCTTGGCTGTTCGAGTTGTTTGTCCTTGTGCAAAGTCGCTGTAAGTCCTCTGATTCTCCTTCTCAAAATATGAAGAAATCAAATGGTCATACACATTCTTAAATGATTTTGAAGATTGCACGTGAACTGCTACCTAAGTGGGAGCCATGGTGGGCTTGGGAGCCACTTGGGGTTCCTTAAAAACAGATGTTCATTTTTTTGGTGTGACTTTAGGAAGTGACCTGTGACTGAGTCCCCAGATACTCTAGAACTAGATGCTTTAGATGTTTAAAATACTTTTCTTTCTTCTTAAATAAAGCCTTGTAGACTTGCAAGTGTATTGCTTTGTATTACCCTTTCTTCACAAGAAATATCAACTGGAATCACAACTCTGTTGTTCCAAGCTCCCTATGCAAAGCTTGAGAGAGATGAACCACTCAGTTCGGAAAAGCAAGACAGATCCATGTTGGAAATGGCAAGCCATTCTGAAATGAGACAGCAAAGTTAGTAATTTAATTTAGTTTCATATGAAATCTATGTTTTTAAAATACCAGTTTTCCTCTTGGCATTCAGGGCTGGAATTCTCAGATGGCTACTGCTGTCTCCTCCCCAAATTGAACTGAAGTTACACAGATCCTCCAGAAAAGTCAATGAATTAGGTAGCTGGTTTGAAAATGTTAATATTGAGAACTTTTTGTTCAAGGCATCTTTTGTCCTATGTTCTTGAAGTGCCAAGTGGGAAAGAAGGCAGAGCTTGAACTGTGTGTCCCTGAACAGGCACGGTGACCCTTTGCACAGCCTGGTGTGGAGCCTTGGAAAGAGCTGCAATCTGGCATTTGATGAGAGGGCATGTAACAGGTTATCATAATTCTACTTCTCATCCCCAGTGCCCTTCATAGTAGCTGTTCGTGAAAGGAGGAAAAGAGGCAGTGAAGTGGTCCTTCACAGTCCCTTTTGTATGCCTTCTTTCCCAAAAGGTAGGAAGAAAAGCCTTTGAAGTGACCCTGACAAATGGGAGCATGCACAAACTACTGTAGGGAACTTAAGCAGCCTTTCTGCCAGCCACTGTCTTCTTTTTTCATGGGATGCTTTCTGCTAAATCTCATTAGAGTGGGTAAGTATTTCCAATAGGGATGGCGTAAAAATTCTGATAGTTTAGCAGATGCTGGCCTTACGCACCCTTCCCTCTTGTGCTGAGTGGAGGGCATTTATTCAAAATGTTGTTGAGGCGCATGATATTATTTAATCTCAGTGAAATAATTCATGGTATCATTAATTGTGGGTTGTTGACAAGATTTTTGTGGAAGCAGTGAGGAGATACATTCTGCTGTGTGGAAAAAATTAATGTATAAATAGAAAACAGAGAAAGTTTGCAACTGATGCAAAGAGGTGACAACAGATTTTGAATGCAAATATGTATAAAAATAAGGTGTTCTGAATGAATAATTTGGCTTTCTGTGGGAGTGTATGAAATTGACCATTTACTCAGCATCCCCGGTTTGGAAATTGAAGCTGCATGTTGTATCAGCTTGACAACAACATTGCATGTTCCTTTTACATTGGCGTGAAGAGGCAATTGTCGGTCAGAGATCATTAATATTTACGTATGCAGACCAAAATTGCTTTTGCTTTTTGAATTGACTTCTTCATGGTAACTCTGGCCAGATTACCTGCTTGGGGTGAGCTATACAGACAGGAGTTGTGGTAGGGGGATTCTCTCCATTCTCCATGTTGCCCATTAGAGAAATTAGGTACATGCAACAGCAAAAAGCTGGACCCACTCTCAAAGCTGTTGCCGACACAGAAGAGAGTCTCCTGCTGTCACTCTGATCCCCTGCTGTGATAATTTTTCTTCTAAAAGAGCCATTTCCTTGGAGCTGTACCATGGAAATGTAGTGTGGCTCTATTCTGGCAGGTCTCTATGGTGCCCACACAGATTAATGAAGTCTCTGGGCTTGGCCTTTCATGGCTCAGTTTTTGCTGTAGCGTGTCCAGACCGCCAGACCACTGAGTCTTGAAGAGACTGTTAAAGATCTGTTAGTTACTGACAGAAAGGTCCTAATGACATTGTTGTAAACACAGCTGTCTCCCACCCCCGGGTGGGAGTCACTTTCTTGCAGATTTCCGAAACAGTGCGATTATTTGTTAATTTTAAAATATAAACAAAAGGGGTACTGCTATCAACAAGGGTCATAAGAAATTAAATTTAAAAGCCTGCAAAAGCTAAGCCTCGTGTTATTGTCCTCCATAATCAGGACAGTTGGCCTCTTGCAAACACAGAGAAGGGGGCTTATTGTCCCTTGGTTGTTTCATACAGAAATATATCAACATTTTTTACATCTGTTCTGAAAGTAGTAAAGCCTTCTGTTTCTAAGGATATTTGCATTTGATCAAGTGTTCATGTTAGGGAGGCAAATTTATTGATGAGCTGAGTGTTTGAGGCAGTATTATATCTGAGCTTTTTGCAACTCCCTGTTGTGCATCATCCTTTAGCCAGTGAGAAGTGCTCTGGCACTGTTGTGTTCTGCTTCTCCAGGTATCTGCCTTGGAAGTACTCTTGTTTCTCCTTGCCAATAATTAATGGCACACAGTACTGTTTGCAAAACAAAAGGACTCTGAGTTCACCTTAGCAGTTATTTACTGTCACCCAGTTGCTTTACTTCATTATCTATTTTGCCAAGTAATGTCTGTGGGTGTGATCAAGTGGAAAAACCTACTTGCCACCTATTTACGGGTGGTGTGGGAATCCCTGTGAACAATGCTCACTTCTCCTTGTCCTTCAGCTTGTAAGTATTTACTGGACACAGGAAAAAAATGGATACACCCTGTTGGGATGTTATCCCTGAGAACATCACAGAATCATTTAGGTTGGAAAAGACCTCCAAAATCATGAAGTCAAACATTTGACCAATTTCCACCTTGTAATTAGACCACGACACTATGTAATTTGAGTCATTTCTTGAACACCTCTAGGGATGGTGACTCTGCTATCTCCTTGGGCAGCCTGTTAAGATGCTTGACAAGCTTTTCATGAAGAAATGCTTCCTGATGCCCAATCTGAACCTCCTCTGGAACAGCTGGAGGCTGTGTCCTCTAGTCCTTGTCGCTAGTAGCCTAATAGAAGAGTTTGACCCCTACCTTGCTTCAAACACCCTTCAGGAGGCAGTTGGTGACTGCTGCTGAAAATTTCTGCTAAACGCTGTTAATTCAGCTTCCATTCCTGCTTTCCTGCTGCTGATGCTTCTGCTGCTATGGGAGACGTTGCTGCTTTCTGCTTCTTTATTCTTCAGGGCCTTCCTTACTGTCTTGGGACTATTCAAGGGTTCTCAGCAGCCTCCCTGCAGGCAAACAAGTAAATAAAAGGAAGAAAACAGATTCCTTCCTTCAGTGGTACAGAAACCTTTGGTTAAAACAGCACCATGTGGCACCATTCTTCAACATAATCTCCAAAGTCATCGAGAGATCTGGTGAGCAGATAATGGTGTAGAGCAGGACCTCCATTAACTTCTCACTGAAAGTGAGAGATGAGAAGGTTCAACAAAGGTCTTCAAAGACCTCAGAGACAAATAATAATACTAATACTACTGCATCCTGTATTTAAGTGGCCAAGGGTTGTGTGAATTCTGTGTTTGTCTTCATGCCAAATGTATAAGTTGACGAGTAAAGCACTGGGAAACACCATAGTCTTAGATTTAGGGTCTCAGGGGATTGAAGATTATATTCTGTTCTAACCCAAGGTCACACACTCCATAACAAATTGTTCAAACTTTCTCCAACCTTGTTTCCCCACTGAGGATGAGGATGGTTAGGCAAAATATGGCTCATGTTCCTCAGGTGTCTTGGTTGAAGGTAGGTATTTCCTTTCATATTCACATTATTGATTTCCTTCATGCATATTTAGTACTTAATATTTGAAAAAAGTTTCAAAGAGATAGAAACTCTACATGAAACAGGATTTACATACAACTCTCAAATTTCCTTTGCAAATGATAGAACTTGAGATTTTAGAAACTAAAAGTAGTGGAGATTTCAGTCCTGATTCAGTACAAGAACCTGACAATAAGGAATACGTGTTGTCCGGTTTGCAGAGGACAATATGTTTTTCCTTGACTGTAGTCAGTAAGTCTGCCAGCATTGTTTAATGCTTCTGCATAATCTTGATTTTGATTTTAACCCAAACGTGTTTTGTTTTGGAAGAGTCTGCAATGGCACTGCTCACAACCAACAGAACTTGAGCAGTTTTTTAAGATTTCACAATGTCATTTGACAAATGTGGCACTATAATTTACATCTGCAGAGTTTCTGTCAGCCTATTTTGGAGGCGGGGGGAAGAAGATCTGTTGAATGTAAGAGTAATTGTTATGTTTTCTTCCTCAGTGATACAGCTGCATTTAGTTGTCAGTTATTTTCCTTCACAATTTTAGTATGATTTTCTTCCTCTTTCTGACTATTCCCTGGTTTGTTTTATAAAGAAATTACTTTAGCCCTGAAAGTGTGTGTTTCATAAATATCGTCTGATTAGTTTTAATGTCTTTTGTTTTACTTTGTTCCTTTGACATGTCCTCATGACTTTCTAATCAGAGTAAAATTTGATGCATGCTCAAAACTTGACTTACATTTAAGTGGATGTTTTAAAGGCTTTGCTGCAGCAAGATCTCAGTCACCAGTGTCTTGAGAGATTCATTAGTTAAGTTCTGTAAATACCATAAATGCATGTCAGAAAGACTA
This sequence comes from Pycnonotus jocosus, assembly GCA_013400435.1. Taxonomy (NCBI): domain Eukaryota; kingdom Metazoa; phylum Chordata; class Aves; order Passeriformes; family Pycnonotidae; genus Pycnonotus; species Pycnonotus jocosus. Next base: position 707,232 of record VWYP01017012.1, read on the forward strand.
TCCATAATCTGTGGTTTGGCTAAGAGAAGGTTTCTGCTTTCAGTTTGAGGGGATTTTTTTACTTTCTTTTCTTCTCTTTACTGCTTTGAAAATGCTTGGTATTTCTAAATGGAGCACAGTCCTAAAAATTCCGCTGTCCTTGAAAGGAATTTTCTGAATTCCCTTGTGTTTCCATAGCACAGACGCCCCCTTTATTGCTGGTTAGGTGGCACTTCAAAGCTTTGGTTTGAGAAATTGCTGGTTGGAAGTCACACAAGAATTTTTGTTTTAAATTAATAGAAATCTGAATCAGATTTGGGTTTTGTCAGATTTTAAAATTGAAAAACCTCATACCAGCAAGACCACAAACACTTGTTTCATGCCAGTTGGTTTTATGATGGTGTTTCATCTTTTACTTAGGAGTGTGGATATGATCTACCACCCTACAAGCAGCTATGCAGTGAAATCCAAGAAAGCAGTATTTCCTCTCTTTGGTGCTCTGCTCTTACTTACCTCCCTGCTCCCAGAACTAACTTCAGGAGGAGTTTTGTTGTGACAAAAGATTTGTGATTTGACTCACTGACCTTTAGTAATATTGTTTGAAGGAGAACTATTGCATTCACTCCCAGTTAGTATCCTCCTGTACTTTTCATGATGAAGCATAAACTTTGCTGAGCCCTGTATGTAAAATTCCTGCTGTGATAGCTTTACTCATCTTAAGCAAATCTACCTTCTTCTGAAGACAACTATGCACTTGGATGACTTTGCGGTCAGCAGCATTAGAAAAACAGGTTGCCTTGGAAAAATGTATTTGCCGGTGTTATACACCGGAATGTGGGTATTCCATCCTACCACTCATATTCCAGTGCTGATGAAAATTACAGTTGTTAAGTTAGTCTGCTTTGTCTCAGCCCAACTAGCATTTTACTGCTCATTTGTCACTGGTTCAGGATGAAAACTTCTGCTTGCCTTTTTATTTCCAAGGCAAAATACAAGTAGAATCTATTGACATTTTTCTGTAACAAGAAGTCAGGATGCTCTTCCTTTAAATGTGATCTTTTCATGTTGCTATGCACTCAACCAAAGTTTCCTAAAAAAATGAATATATTTTGGAAGCTGGGTATGGGTTTCATTCTTCCTCCTTGCATTGTCTGGAGAAATCACCACTGCTGGGATTGGGATAGAGAAACCACTGTAGTCACAAACTGAATTGCTCTTTATTTGGAGGGGAGGGTGTTAAGAAATGCTGGATTTCCTGGGTTTGCATAGTGCAAACCAAGACAAAGCATATGAAAGCAAAAGAACTGTAAGAATGTTAATATGACTCCGATTGCTGAAACATATGGAGCCAATCTCTGGCACTGCGTCAGCACAACTGGGAATGGAAATTAGCATTTTTCTCTGAAAAATATGGGATATTTCTCTTCCTGCAGTTTGTCTAATTTTTATGGCATTTCTCTTGTATAAAAGCAGGGATATTTTCAGGATCAAGGTAAGCTATTTTTGCCATCAATATTAATTTCTGGTCTTGTTTTAAATGCATTAAACTAGGAGAATTATGAGCAAAGAAAGAAAAAATATGAAGAGGGCTTTTTATGCTGTTGAGCATATTCTCTTAACTTTGACACATTCTTGCTGATCTCATCATGGCACACACTGAGGAACTCCTAATAGTTTTGCAAAAAAAAAGATGCTTCTATCTTGGAGGTGGTACATTGACAAACTGTAAGTTTAAATTGTATTTGGGTTGTGATGTGTCTTCTTTGATCTTAGACACAGATCTGTATTTCAGCTCATTGATGTGATGAGTCACTGTTAAAAATAAGATCTAAAAGCTTTTAAAACCTTAGATGGTGATCTTAAGAATCCTTTAATATTAAGAAAAACTGTATGGTAACTTCAAAAAATAGCTGTACTCCAAAGGAATGATTGCTTGATTTGTGCTCTCAGGTGAACTTTCCTCATTCTAACTCCTTCATTCCTTCTTTTCTGATTTTAGTTCCAATTGGAGACAGGAAGGCTTTTTCACCCTGTGGCATCTGTAATTTTTAAAGGAGACTTTCTGCTGTTTTCTTTTCTGTTCATAATGATTTTTTTTCCCAAAACTTTACTTTCTTTGTATCACAGCTGTTATTAATTTATTTATTGTTGTTATTCCTTAGTGGCTCAAGCAAATATATATTCCATTTTATACCTAGAGATTTAAACATAGAGCTGTTTACTGGAATATCACCAGCCATTTAAGGACATTATATATATATATACACACACACATATATATACACACACACATATATATATATGTGAAATTATTATTTCTTGAAACCTCTGTCTTAAATTGGCAAGTTTCCTCTGTTTCTAATAAAGTTGTTGTAGCAGACAACAGGAGTGAAAAATAGTACTTTAGCTACTTTTTGTAAAGCAATGAAAATTCTTACACAGTATCTCTTCTTTCTCTTGTTGTGTTTGTTTTGCCACTGTGTCAGTGGGGAAAACTAAGGCAGGAAAAGAGGATGACCTTTGTTTTTAAAGTAATTTAGATAAAATTTCTTCTAAAAATCTATTTCAATACAAGCTGCACGTTCATCTCATTATGTAAAATTATCAACCCAAGATGCAATTAATTTTGGTCAGCAGGAGATATAACCGAGGGCTCACCTTATACGTGGCTTCTGTGCACACAGTGGCTCAGTGGGCAGCTTCTTTTATGAACTCTGCAGTATCTTGTTTGGTTTTACTGGGATGTTTCCAGGTTTGAAGAAGCTCAGGAGAAAAGTGCCACATGGAGTGTAAGAACTGGTTGGATGTTCTTTTTTTTTTTCCCTAGGTGGAAAGAACCAGTTTTGTCAAAACTAAAGTGTTTATAGGAACATTACTTTTTCTGGTGAACTTTTCCTGGGAAAGAACTAGGTAGAATTTCTTCTGAAAATTCCCTTAAAAAACCAGTGCTGTTGCATGTATAAACTTGAATACATTTTGAATGTGGAAAGCACCAGTCTGGAGCAGTCCTGCTGTGCTGCTTATTTGCCCAGTTCCTGGCAATAAATGGCTTAGTAGCTCTGAGACCAAGGTTGATCCAGGCTGTTAACCTTCACAGTGATCACTGGATCCTTCCTCCATGATCTGTTTTGCAGCTGTTCATATTTCTGGCTACCAAAGTGTTGGGTGGTACGAGCTGCACAGCTTAGCCAGGCTTTTTCTGAGAAAGCTCTTTCTTCTGCTGGCTTTAAGTCTGACAAGTGACTTCTCTGGACAACCCATCCTTGTGTTCCTCGCCACTCATCCACATTACTTGTGATTTCTTTAATACACTTTTATTGCCCTGTTCTCCAGATTTCATCTCTTTCCCGAAGTGGAAGCAATGTCACACCTCTGATCGCTTTTGTTGCCTCCTCCTGTAGCTTCTCAATTTTTCTGTGTGTGGTTACTGTGAGATGAAGAGCCCAGAGATCCAAGCACTGTTTCAGATGCTGTTGCAGCAGAGCATAACAGGGCCCTTCTGTTTGTATCCTTAAATAAGTGACATTTGGGAAGTCCTGTCCCTCTGGAGGCCATCTCTCTTTTCTAGCCCAGGGCTCAGCCCTTCCACCCTGGAGCCCATGTGCCACTGGGCTTGGAAAGGATGGTCCCAAGGTTCTGCTATTTGCTAGTGACAGAATTCTGGTTTGGCATGAAATAGCCACCCACTTTCCTGTGGTGGAGCTCATTAAAAACTGTAAATTTGCCATCACATGTTCCCGACTTGTCATGTATTTCTTACTCTAATAAGTCTGATAATCCGAGCCTTCTGAAGAGTGAAGTGTTGCTGATACCAATTTCTTTATTTCTTCCCCCAAAACAAACATTTCTCAACATTGCCTGGTTTCTAATGACACATAAAAAGAGAAACAATTTCACATAAAATGTCTGATTTTGCATAGAAAAATAGGTTTTCAGTTGGAGTTTGTGGCTATTTGTTTCATTTTGTTTTCTTTAAACATGGATCATCCTGACTACTGAGGTGTGAGGAGTACAACGGTGTTCTGCCTCCACTTCTACTTTCCTCTACTTACAAAATGCCTGATTTTTCTGTCAGGAGATAACAGCTCCACTTATCCAAAGCGTTGTATCAGTCAGAGAGAAAATTAGAGTCAAATGTGTTGGGTTCTTCAGCATGCATCTGCATTTTACAGCATGTTAACATAAATTAAAGCAATGTTTTTGTTACCTGAAGAATCCTGTCATTGCTCTATGAGGTTTAGATTTGACTAATTATAATGTCAGAGTATTTTTATGCCTTTAATGAAAGTTTTTCCTTCAATCTGGTTCTATTGTTACATTTAGTCTCCTGGCAAAGTACTATGCTGAAGAAGGATTTTCATTTTATAAAGTGAGTACTAGAAGTGAAACATTTCCATCCCCTCAAAATTTTTCAATAAGTGTAGGCAATTTTATTGAAGGAAACTCTAGAAATTAAATTGAAAACACAACGCTTTAATATTAGTGGGTTGTTCCACAAATAATGGCAGGGAAATAAGTAGAGGTTAAAAAAAATGAAATAGCCTAACTTCCAAATTACTCTTTACATTCAAATTCTCAGCTTGAGCAAATCAAAACTACTGTGCAAAGGGATATGATCTATTTTCACTTAAAATTATTTATCTAAGTCAGTGGAAATATTCTATTTGCACAAGCTGGCTACTGGGTATTACAAAGATTGCCCTAAGAAAAACAGCTGCCTTTTTGATTCAAAAATGGGGCTTAAATACTTGAAAACTAAAACTAGGCAAATAGTTGATGTTATCATTGCCCAGTTTATTCCTGCTTGCAATGAAGAATGACGTACCCAAGGACCGGCAAAATCAGGATCCAGACTTCTAAATTCTGGTATTTTGGATCCAGAGCTCTGGGTTGGAATGTTGAGTAGTTTTCCTTTTGTTTAAAGCATATTGAAGTTATTTCCTGCAAAGGGAGGAGAAGGATGATGGAACCCTCTGAAGTTCCTCTGCAAGTGGCATCTGACCTTAACGTGGGAACTTCAGTGGGTTGGTTGTTGGTTCAAATGCAGAGGAGCTTTCCAATCTGCTGTAAATAAACAACAAAGATTCAAAGGAGACAAGTTACAGCAATACAAACTGCGTGCCCTATATCTCTTGTATTGATTAAATCGTTCTCTAAACCTGTGGACATTTGACACCTCAATCAGCTTTCCCAAGTTGTACTTTTTTTTTCTTTTTTCTTTTTTCTTTTTTCTTTTTTTTTGTGATAACAGCTCGACTTCTAGCATAGATGCATTGGAAATATAGAAAGATGCTTCAGCAAAAATACTAGGAAGGCTTTACAATTTACTTTTAGGGCAAGGGTCACTAACTCCTTTGATATTTTCTTTTCCTCTTTCTGCATGGTTCATTAAATTCCCTGAAAGGATGGTGTGTGTTGTACACATAAATGAACTAGCAATAACAAGGTCCCATCACTTACATCTAGTAACTAGTTTAAAAAACCCAAACAACAAACCCCAAATCCCTCCACTGTTGAATGAGGCTATCTTCACACAAGGAGCATCCAAGTACTTTTTAGATCTTTGTAAGTCAAACTTGTAAGGATATATTGCACTCATGAGTTGCAAGAACCTTTGTCAGATAATTAGTGCATTTGTTATCAATTACTACAATGATAATTGGTAGGTGATGTAGGTCACATTGTTAGGTATTGATATGTCTAGTGTTTAGTCTCATTGTTGTGTTCATCATACAAACCGAACTGAAAGCCACTGCTCTTTAAGGACAGCTGCTACATCTGGCAGGAAGAGGTGTATAGGAGTAACCTTTTGAATTTGGCATCTGTGACCAAGATTTCTTACCAAGACTGCTAATTACTGTGCACTTTTTGTGACAGAAATTATAAATCCTCATCATCAGTGTCTACATCTTTATTCACATTATTTAATTCAAATTAATATAAAAATACCATATTGCAAAATGTTACAATAATTTGTGATTTATAGGTTGCAACATGCTTTTTTTCCTCCCTTCATCTGCAGAATTTTTCATGTTTTTTACTTCAAGGACTCTCATGATAATATTATTGTTACTTTTATTAGAAGTATTGAAAAAAATTAATTTTATTATAAATACTTCAAGATGGAAGTTATTTTTTTCTTCTTTGTTAACATGTTCCTGCAAAAATTAGAAATTTGGTTCAGCTGGTTTGTAAATAGTTTTTTCATGAGAATTTTTCCCATGAGCTATTACTGATGTAATTAATGGTATACATTAGCTATTAAAATAGTTATGCTTTTTCAAAGTCAGATTGCATTTGCCTAAAACAAGCCTTGGCCATCTCTCCTTTTCTTGCTTGTAAGGCCTTGAAGGAAGTGGGACTAGCCCAAGAACATTAACAAGGTCACTAAATCTGAATTTAGGAAGGACCAGAGCTGATGCAGTCTGTTTATTCCTTCCCTTTAGGATTACACATGCTCTTTGCACAGCTAGAGTTCATAGGATAGGGGAACTGATAAAGAAGGGAAAAACAACTGAGCAATTTTTGCTGCAGTAACATAATCCCTTGTAAAATCCTTAATGATATCAATGGGCTTTAAAACCAACTTGTTTTCTCTCTGTACAATGACATCCTTGCGTATTATCACACAGTGCTCCAGCCACTCGCTGTCTAGAAATCACAGGATGAGCTGTGCCAGCATCAGGAAAAGTCACTGAGTTTTGTTCTTCCCTCTAGTCTTAGGTGATGAACTCTGAAATATGACCTTGGAATTTTTCTGGGTGTAAATAAATGAAACAATAAATGAAAAGTAATGTGAAACTGGACTAGTAATGCTAGTAATGCAAGTCCATTTTAGCTCAATTTTCTGCAGTGAAAGAAGCTTTTGAGGTCTGCTGCCCTGAAAAACACTTCAAGGTGAACTGGATTATCTAGTGAAAATGCTTGACTCAAGGAAATAACAAGAAAGGGGAGGAAGTAGCTAAACCAGAAGTGACAACATTTTTTCACATTTCCCATTTCCGCATGCAAATTTATTTTCATTCTGTGCCTCTTGCTGTTTCTTTCAACTAAATTTTTCTCTGACTTCTTTATTTTTAAAATTCTCTCCCTTCTTTATACTCATTGTGTTTGCTTTATTTGATTACTGATGGCATCACTTCAACTGGACAAGGAATAAAAAATTAAGTGTGTATAAGAGGGCTGAAGAAGGAAAGGCCTTCAAGAAATGAGCTAATAAATATTCATTTTTATTTGTATTGCATTCTGAATAAAGGAAAGAGAATTCTGCATTTTATGTTTGCCAAGAAAAAAGTGTGCTCTGAGGCATCTCTTGCTGTTAATGAGTGCTTAGTTTTGTCTGTCTTCTTGCATATTGATAGTACTTGCTAAAACAATGACCTTTTCCTCATTGTCCCTCTGATCCAAATATATTTTGCCCAGATGGTTAGCGTAGGTGTTGATCTGGTAGTTTTGGAAATCAGTGAAGTGATCTGCTAGTTTATTTGTTGCAATATTCCTATATGAATCCCTTAGTTGGCACAGATTTTATTTCAGTGCTGATCAATGATTCTGGTTTTCAGCTGTCTCGCTGGCTGCAGAGCTCTCTCTTGCCTTTGGTAGTGTCTGTGGGTTTGAGGTGAGATCTCTGTGCACACAGATGTCTTCCATACCCAGATGTGACCTCATGGCAGGGAGCTCGTACAAGGAGAGGTGTTTCCTTTCAATGACTGCATGGAATCTAATGAAATGTAAGAATTAGTAGCTGGAACTGAGCTATATAATGTTGGTTCCATAACCCAAGCACAATGTAATGAGTTGACTGATTAGCACTTTTTTGAGTATCTCCACTGTTTAGGTGAATTAAATGAAGTGGATGAGCTCTCTGAAATATTTCCCTTCAGAGTCAAAAGAAGCACCCATCTTGCTCCCTTAAAGTTTCCTTCAAAGAATTTTCAGATTTGAATTTCAAGTAATGTTTAACTTGTAACAAGCCCTTGCAAGCATCTGTGAAAGAGATAGACACCGAGATACGAGCTTACTCCCTTAGATTGCTTTATCCCATTAAATTTGCTTTACTCCGTTAAATGTTTCCATTACCTATTTCTTCCTGAATCATGGGGCTTTGTTATTCGTGGCAGGTTGTTTCTGACAAACCTGGTGGCAGCTGTCAAAGACTGAAAGTGGTAATATCCAAATAATGCCAGAGCAGGATTGGCAGAAGGATACCGAGGCCAGAGGTTTTAGCCATCCTGGCAAACTGTGATTCAGGGAAACTCCCTTTCAGCAGAGATAGCTGGGATATCAAGCAGCTGTCACGAATAATCAAAGTCCATGCATTTTCTTGTTGCCTTGGGTACTAGTTTCTTGTTAGAATTCTTTTTTGGTCTTGGGATTTGAGTGAGCAAAAAAGATTTGTTTCAGTTATGGCTTTGGATCATGCAGGTATGATGACTTTTGATTGTATGCTGGAGAAGAGTCCTACAGAGAAAGTCCTTACACTTTTTATTCAGACTGTCTTAATATAAAAGCTTAAGCAGCAGGGAGAGACTAGTTATGTTGTTTAGGCCATTGGATAGGAAATGCAGCATGGAAAATCTGGCTGTTTATGGACAAGAGCTCCCACTGGCCATATTTACCTGAAAGTTAGGTACAAGGGACTCTGGAGCTTTTAAAGATGCTGAATGAAGGCTGCATTTGATTACTGGAAATAAGGATGTTAATATGAATGGATTTTTCTTTTTCTTTATATAAGCATGGATAGGGATGCTCTGAAATGCATGAGTTAAACGTACTTATTGAAGAAGGTCAAATTTGTAGAATGAACAGTTGAAGTGATCAGAGATATGCTTGCTTTCCAATTTTTTTATTTTTTTTTTTGTGGGGTACGCTCTCTAATCAAGAGCTATTTCAATTGAGGAAGGCATAGTGAAAATCGTGGACTTTCTTGACAGAAATTGAATTTTTCCTAGGCTAAAAATAAATAATATAGTGGAATACTTATGGGCCATTTTATCTATATATAATATCAAATAAGGATTATATTAGAAATTTTTAAAGTGGTGAATAATGTGTAGTACTCAACAAACATTTGTAATTGTGTGTGCCTGTGGAATGTAGCCAGGTTAGCCCAAGTGATCTGGTGGTAGTGGTAAGAGTGGAG